>BLYE01000032.1:0-290434 GCA_016586335.1 Nitzschia putrida | reverse complement strand
AATTGCTTAAATAAACATCTAGTGCTTTTAGGATTACAAATCATGATCCGACACAAGTCTAATGAAAAAGACCTTTCAGGCAAAAGCCTAATAGCCTTTATCATGGGGGCGAATGCAGTATACCGTCTCATGACAGTAGAGGAGTCCTAGGTAGTAAGGGCACTTCTAGCTAGAAAAAGGCAGTACAATACAATACGTACTATTGATAGTCCTATAGGTTCGTACCTTAGGATAGAAGGACAGACTACTCCTTCCGAGAGTACCCACAAGGTCTAGAAGTCTTCCTCCAATGAGATATCAAGGAAGCTCTAGATTCGCACCAAACTTGGTGAGATACTTCTACGACTACGTCTGAAGATATCCGAAGTGAAAGTGCACGAATATCTTGGGAACTTCCCAAGATATGGGTCATCCAAAATACCATAGCAAGTAACATAGTTTTTCATTCTACACACCCAAATACTTTTCTCTACATCTTTTCAGCATAGTGCACACGGAACCACATGATATCAGGGCACTGGAGCAACAAATGCAATTTTCTTATCGGGTAGCCATTGGAGAACTCATCTACGCCATGACAATTTGTCGCCCAGACATCGCACCAGCAGTTATCCAGCTCTCACAACACTCAGCAAACCCTGCACAAATCCACTACCAAGCCTGTAAAGCACTGTTTGCATATCTTGCCCAAACCAAAGCAGATGGAATATTCTACTGGCGCCAAACACCTCGCATGGACCTTCCCCTACAGGCTCCACCACCATATGCAACGAAACCAGCCAGATTACTCGAATATTACCAATATCTCACACTTACCGACCCCCTCCTTCTCATTGGAAGCACGGATGCTACATGGGCCACAGACAGAAAACACCGACGATCCACCAGTGGCATGGTTTTCCTTTTGGCAGGTGGCGCGGTATACTACAGGGCTCGACTTCAACCAGATACGGCACAAAGTTCAACGGAGGCAGAATTATACAGTATGACAGATGCAGGCAAGGCAGCTCTATACTTGCGATCTATCCTAGAAGAGATTGACCTCGAACAACACATGCCCACACCTATACTGGCGGACAATCATGGCGCTATCCAGCTATCCAACGCACAACAGCCAACCAAACACACAAGGCATGTTGACATGAAACATTTCGTTATACTCGATTGGACCCAAGAAGACAAAATTATCTATCGACAAACGCCAACACAATACAACATTTCGGATACCATTAGCAAACCTAATGATCGCACCAAGCATCATGAACATCACGATCTGATCATGGGCCATTTCCCTCCACCGTACGCACCAAGTCACCAACACCAGTTACCCAGATTGAACACAACACACAACGAAGACGCCACTACACTATTTACTCCATCCTCTTTTGTGTCTCCACAGAAAGTAACTCCAGATTCTTCGTTTCTTTCCGTGAGGGGGGGTGAGAGTATGGATAATACGTATGAGGCGTCTGACATACGTACGTAGATAGTAAGAGCCGCAGCAGCAGCAGCAAGCTCACAAGTCTTTAGTCATACCGTGTTATCACTAGAGACAAGAGGATAGAAGTATCCCACAAACTGGGGCTGTTAAAGATGGTCGTGGGTAGGAACGTACCATTACAATTGAGCATTTTTCGCTTCTCAGGGTAGGAACAGGAATACTGACTATGATAGTACATATGTAAAATAGTCATCCCCCCGTTTTGAAGGCCACTCCCTAAGTAAATTGCCTCAAGCTCCAAATCACACCTAAAGAATGGTTCGTTGGCGTTCTTTATGCCAAAGAATCTTTAGGTGTGCCAAAGAAACTTTAGGTGTGCAAGGCATTCTCTAGGTATAAGGCAAGATACTTTGGGTACTGCAGTAAGCCCGGGTAGTCAAGTAACGTAAAACTAAACTTATGAGCTATTGTAATGAAAAGTGTAAAGTGTATCGTGAATGAGAGTTCCCTTCCATTCACGGAGCTCGGATAGGTATCCGACAAGGCAGAGACAATACCAAGGGGAATCCTAACTCTCGACCGTTCAGATCGGCATGCAACATGCAAGGGGATAAAGGTGTAGGATGCAAAAGGCAATCGTAGATTCCATGACATGAATGAGACGTGAATCAGATAAATACGAAAGCATGAACACGTGCAAAGGTGTGCAATTCCCGAAGCAGACAACGTAGTAGAGAATAGCCACGGTAGGTGTCTGCAGCCTCCAACCTTCAGCTCGCTCTTGCAAAGTAGCTGGATCTGGAAAGATCAACATGACTTCCTCTCCCATTTCATAGTCGCGAAACCTTCTCCTGCGGTTCGCCACTGCAGCATTGTAATCAATAGTAGCCTGACGTCTTTGTCGAATCATCTCGTAGTCAATGATCATTGGGAAAGGCAATAACATATCACGCCTAAATACCAACGCGCGGGCAGTCCTCAATCCTCTCACACAAGCCGCAAGGCAATCATCCACAAGCTCCACAGCATTGCGGGCATTCTGAGGAATGTTTGCTCGAAGAGATGTTCGTAGCATATCACCAATTGTCTTGTGCATACGCTCAATCACAGCGTTGGCCTGAGGATTCTTCACTGTAGTTGGGACAGCTTGAATTCCTTCGCGCACAAGAGCAGCCTGAAACTCAGCTCCAGTAAATTGTGTTCCAGGATCATGGATAGATCGAAGTGGCTTTGGATAACGACTCAACCAAAGGTTGGCAAACAACTTGGCTGTATAGAACGCAGTGTTCTCCTCCATTCTCGCCATCTCAGTCAATGTAGTGGCTGTGTCAATGACAGTCAAAGCGTAGAAACTCACTTCACCAATGTTGAGGACATTGACCTTCCAAGGACCAATCAAGTCAACGGCAATCTCTTCCCATGGGTCAGAAACATCCTCATGAGGAGGCAAATGGCCTTGCCCTTGTCCAACATTCTTGCACCGCTGACAAGCATCACAAGTCCGAACATACTCTTGGATCTTGTTGCGTAAGTCTGGGAAATACAAGAAAGGACGCATTGACTTCTCCATACGGTCTTGTCCAGAATGACCAGTCATGGCATGATACCATGCAATGGTCTCCTGTTCCAATGAAGGTGGAACATACATTTGATATTTTTCTCTGTTTCCATTCTCTGGGAAACGAACAACGACATCGTCAACTCCATGAATGGTGATCCTATCGAAATGATCGAATCGAAGCAGATCTTCCAACCCTGGATCTCTTTCCTGAGCATGGGCCAATCGATCAAGACGCAATGATCGCGTGGACGTAGAGGAAGACACGATAGAGTGTCGGCAGTAACGTTGTGTTCGCCCGGCTTGTAGATAATGTCGGGGGAGAACTCCTCAATTAGCAACCTCCAATGCATCAATCGTTGGCTCTTTAGATCACGTTGGGTGAGATTCTGGTGATCTGTGTAGATAGTGATGCGCCCACCATAGAGAATTGGACGAAACTCCTCCAAAACAGCCGTAATACAAAGAGCTTCCTTGTCGCTCGCTGGATACCTCCGCTGGGCATCCGTCAACTTGCGGGAATAGAACGCGACTGGCATATTTTCTTGCTTGATCACAGCTCCCAGCTGGTAGTCGCTTGCATCGGTTTCAATTTCAAAGGGAATGTTGGGGTCTGGGTACCTCAAGAGAACATCTTGAGCAATCACTGACTTGATCTCATCGAAGGCAGCGTCACATTGTGGAGTCCAGTGACGAAGGAATTGTTTCGGTGCCACCTTGGTTAGGGCAGTCAATGAAGCAAGAATGTGCGATCGACGACGCCAGAAATCACGGTAATAGTTGATCATACCGATGAAACCTCGTAGTTGACGAAGTGTACAGGGTTTGTCCAGAGCCAATACGCCTTCAATCTTCTTGCGCCAAGGCTTGAGACCCTGAGGGGTCAACCAATGGCCCAACCAATCTGTTTCTTTCACTCCCCACTCACATTTTGCTGGATTCACAGTATACCCATTCTCTTGCAACAAATCCAAAACAGCCTCAACAGACTTCATGTGTTGCTCCCAATTGTCTGAGAAAATACCAATATCATCGATGTAGATTTCAACTCCATCGTCTCGCACAGGTTGCAAAACTTCTTCCAATGTCGCCTGAGCCCAATCAGGTGACGGTGTGAGACCCATAGGCAAACGCTTACGCCGATACTTGCCGAAAGGGGTCGCAATCACGCAGTACCAAGTTGACTCTTCCTCCAAACTGTATGTGTAAAAACACTGGGACAGGTCAATCTTGGTGAAATAGGTATAACCTTTGCGCCGACGGAAGATGTCCTGTATCCTCGGAAGCAAATACTTAGGCCGCTCAATCACTTTGTTGAGCTCTCGAAAGTCGTCTACTAGGCGAATCGTCCCGTTCTTCTTCGAGATCGCCAGCACTGGCATCGCCCAATCAGTATCGTAGACTCGTTCCAATGTGCCTTCCTCGACTTGCTTCTCCAACTCCGCCTTGACAACATTCTCAATTGCTTGAGGAATCGGATAGGGACGTTTGACATGGTAAGGCTTTGCCCCTGGTTTCAACTGAATCCGAAATTTCCTGTGTGGATAGTTGCCAAGCTTGCCGGAGAATAGTTTGTCGAACCTAGCGAGAACAACACGAAGGTTCGCTCGTTCCTCCTCTGTTAAGTGTTGCTGTGCTCTCGCAATGGCAGTCACATCAGCCTTGGTTGACTTGCTCTCCTGAATCGTCATGTACGACTCCAGAAGTTTTTCAACAACAAAAGGTGAAACTTCCAAAAGGGATCTTACTATCTCGTTATTGTGGAAATGACCAGGTGGATGAAATGGAACCTCTTTGCCACACCACGAACTGGCCAGCTTGCTGGAAAGGACATCGATCTTGCAGGAGTTCAAGAAGGCCCTGCCCAAGATGATGTCATGCTCCACACCTGGAGCATCAAAGATGAAACACTTCACCTTGCGAACAGATCTCGTCAAGGCGAACTCGGGTAAGCGAAGATCATATAAGTAGACAACTTGACTACCGGAAACTGGTCCAGCGGTCGTCTCAAATGTCGTCACTTCATTGTCAATAGACTTGAGGTCACTTGGGACACATCTATGATTGATCATTGTGTTGGAACCACCATGATCTAGAAGTCCCCGAAGGACAAACTGACCCCGCAATTCACCCATCTTGCTGGCTGTAACCAGAGTCGTTGGTGAAAGGTCTGGTTCTACAGCTAGGCCTCCTTCAGCCAAATCAACGATTTCACGTGCCTCGGAATTGAAACTACCTCTCAGGCTCCAACTCCACAACTTGATTGAATAGGCTCTCAGGGTTCGAGTTGAGACTAGCTCCCGTCACTGGATTGCACCAATCCAAGTCCGAATGTCTCGAACTGGAATTAGCACAATTGGCCTCCGCAGGGTGCTTTTTGGAACTCGATTGCTCGACCGGATCAACACATTGAGCCGCCACATGACTTTCTCCACGTTCCTTTGCTTGTGAACGAGTGTAGTATCGAGTCTCTCGAGGTTTGTAAGGTGAAGACGAACCTCCAGAAGGCGTCCAATCTGGTCTCTTTTCGCCCTTTTTCTCCGCATTCTGGGCCTGATCTCGAAATCGATTCTGGTAGCAGTCTCTCCACTTGTGATTCCCTCCTCTGTGGATCGGACAAGGGTCATCTGGCTTGACAGTGTCCGCTTTCTGATGTTTCTAGTTGCCCTGGCTAGGCTTCTTTGCATCGCCAGTAGTAGACCTAGAGGGTTTTGAGTCCCTTTTTGCTCCCTTTCGATCGCTTCCGCTGCTTTCGTCTAGGTCGTCGAAGTACTGTAGATCCATGTAGACTTGCATTTGTGAAACAGTTGCCGTAGTCGATTTGATTCCAGCCGAAACCATAGAACGTTGCCACGACCTTGGCATTGAGGATCTGTAAAACGATCGAGCAAGCTCCTTTTCCGTGAGGACCGACGACCCCGTAATGCCGAGATCTCGGTTCGGCATCTGCACTGCATATCCACTTAACAGTTGCAAACGCTGGAGGTATTGAGTAGGGGACAAATGTCGAGGCTTTCGAGCCACATCTCTTAAGTAGTCGGCCTGCGACATCGAGTCGAGTCCGGCGAGCATCTTCTTGAGCCACTCCTCCACACTCTTTTTGAAATCTGTTGTTTTGGTGACTCTTGGCTCTGTGTTGTTGGCGTACACAAGGCTTTCCCATTCTGTTAGGGCGACTCCTTGCAATTGGTCCGTGACGTTGTTGATGCTTTTGATGTTGCCCCAACGAAACTTCGTGGAAACGGCGGTGAAGTCCTTCACAAACTTCACCAAGAGAGGCTTTGGGAACATTGGCAGCTTGCCAACGTACCTTACGACTTCCTCTTCTGCTTGAGTTTGGGGATCTACGGTTGTGGTAAAGGTCGCTTTGTACTTGATTGTCTCCTCGAATACCAGCTCCTCGTCCACATCCCCGATCTCGATGTACTTGCGCGCCACTGTCATTGTGACGATGATTAGATCTCCTGTATCTAGGAATCTTGAACAACTTTGTTGATGAACTTGAAAATTCTTGGGTCGCCTTTCGCTGCGATATCGCGGTTAGTTTTTGGTAGACTTTCTTACAATATTTGATCAAAGCGCAGTAAGCCCGGGTAGTCAAGTAACGTAAAACTAAACTTATGAGCTATTGTAATGAAAAGTGTAAAGTGTATCGTGAATGAGAGTTCCCTTCCATTCACAGAGCTCGGATAGGTATCTGACAAGGCAGAGACAATACCAAGGGGAATCCTAACTCTCGACCGTTCAGATCGGCATGCAACATGCAAGGGGATAAAGGTGTAGGATGCAAAAGGCAATCGTAGATTCCATGACATGAATGAGACGTGAATCAGATAAATACGAAAGCATGAACACGTGCAAAGGTGTGCAATTCCCGAAGCAGACAACGTAGTAGAGAATAGCTACGGTAGGTGTCTGCAATCTTTGTTCTGGTTGTCTTCCACCCCCACGGAAAACTTGGACTGCGTACCGAGGATTATCACGCGCACTATGAAGAAGTGCTTGGCAGTTGCGTTGACTTTCCGCGATAGCAGCATATTTTAATGGATAGTGGTCCGGGGCTTCCGATTCGTTTGCGAACACTTCGAAGAGGAAAGAAGCTTCGGGTGGTGACGTAGTTAAGTCGAGGCGGCTGAGCGCATCGGCAACGATGTTGCGCTCGCCCTGAATGTAGATAAGTTCAGGCCCATATTCTTCGATAATTAGGCGCCAACGCATTACGCGTTCGGTATTGAATTCTTTATAGGTTAGATTTTTGTGGTCGGTGTATACTTTGATAGGATGACCAAGGAGAATATTGAAGTCTCCTGCCGTTGGTCTTTACCAGTGAGATAGGTTTTACCAACGCCAAGATTCTTCCACCTTGAAGAAGTCTACACAAGGCTTGATTGTTACCCCGTGTCGCTCTTGTGTCACGGAACCTCAGTCCCTCGTTCTACTTCGGACAATTAGTTTCATTCATGATTGCATTCTTACACTTCCAACGATGTCAGGATTCCTATCCCAACTTTTATTGAGACATGGATCCTGCTCACGATACTATTCTGCATGTCTTTCATCAGACTCAAATACCAAAGACCCAAAACAAACCAAACAAGCACTACATTTTAACTCACAAAATAGCTTTACGTTTACTGACTACCGCGGCTTACTGCACTTTGATCAAACTTTGTAAGGAAGTCAAATTCCTGAAGCTCTACGTCCGTGTATCGCAACGATAGGCGACCCCACTTTTTCATCAAGAAAATCATCTCTCATCATTACTTTCAACCAGAGTAACCGCTCTCGCCATGTCAGGCAGGTACATCGATATCAACGACGCGGACGAGGAAATCGATTCCCTCCAAACCGTCAAGTACAAGGCCACCGTTACGACGACCCGAGACAACTCAACCCAGGAGGAGCAACTCTGTCGCTACGTGTGCAAGTTGCCCTCGTTCCCGAAGCCACTCTCAGTGATCTTGTTTTGCGAGGACTTTCTGAATGTCGCCGTTCTTTTCTCATGGGACAACGCCGCCAAGATTTCCCGGTTCAGAGATCATCTCGCGAAGACTCAACTACTGAAGTGGAACGACGTCCTCAAGCAAGAAACGAATTTCGACGTGGCTATCCAATTGTGGCTGCGCAGGATGCTCGCCGGGCTCGATGCCGAGAGGCAAGGAGAGTATTTACTCTCCGAGGCGCGCAAGCCTCGCCACATGAGTCCAACCGAGTACAAGGAACGCATGGAACTCCTGTCTACTTACGCAACTTGGATGCCGAACAAGGACCCAGACAATACGGGAACTCAGATCCTCACAGAAAGGGAGCTTGTTCGCGCGTTTTTGAACGCAATGCCCAAGGGTTGGAAGTCCAAGATGACAATGGCCAACATCAACCCTCGAACTGTTACTCTGGATACGGCAGTGAACTACATGGACATCCTTTTCTACGAGCTGGACGATGTTCAACAGGAAACGCGAGGACGAAGCTCATCCCTCGCAAGAAGAAGTGGTCGCAGCAAAAGCCCATCAAGAAAGAAGACGAACAAGCACTATAAAGGTGCTGATCGAGACAATGGTGCTGGAAAGTCCAAATCCGGAAAAATCAAGGCAGAAGATCCATGTCCATTGCCGGGACATGGGAACCACACTTGGGGACAATGCTACCAGAATCGCTTCGGTAGTAGGGCCTCCCAAACTGATCGCACGTCCGAAAATCGTCCAACTTCGACGACTTCGTCTTCTGGCTACAGACCTCCTTCCAGCGGCATACCCAGATACCAAACCAGATCTGCTTCCAGAGGATCAGGGGAAAGTCACGCTGTGGAAAATGATGGATTGCAAGTTGAGAAATCCCGTTCCAAAAAAGGTCGCTCCGGAGCCAAATCCAGTGCTCCAGAGTCGTATCATTCTGACCTATTTCAAGCTGATCCAAGGGCTCAGGGTGATCCAGCAACCAACCCTGAGTCACTCTACAACCAGTTTGAGGAGCTGGAGTTCGAACGGTACGAGGAAAAAAATTCTTTTCATTTCGCAGGCCCCGATTCGGCCGAAATTGCATTCGAAGACCTTGTGCCACAGCCAGATCTCCAACCTTCGACCCTTGTTACCTGCCGAAAGCTTGGAGAAAGAGCTGGACAATGGTCCTACTGCGGTCTTCTAGATCATGGTGGTTCACACGTTATGATCAACAAACGGTGTGTTCCGGGTGACCTTGAGACGATCAAGTCTCCTACGTCTACGTTCAGGACGACTGCTGGGACCTTGGCAAGCCAAGAAACTGTCTACCTCTACAATGTTCAGTTGCCAGAGTTCTCTTTGACGAGGACTATTCGCAAGGTAAAGGCGTTTGTGTTTGATGCTCCTAACGTCGAACACGACATCATCTTGGGTCGGAGCTTCCTGAATCCCTGTGGTATTGACGTGCTATCCAGCAAGCAGTGTTGTGAGTGGCATGGTCAAGTGATTCCTTTTCACCCTCAAGGTTTCTTTCACAATGATGCATTGATTCGTCGCATGCTCGAAGTGGAACCCATCCATGTTGAAAGGTTGGGCGAGAGCCACATGAGTGTGGAAGAGGCCAACACAAACAAGGTAGATGTGAAATTGGTCGCACGTGCGCAGACGCACTTGACCGCTGATCAGCGCGATCAACTGCTCGAGGTACTTTTGATGTGCGACACCTTGTTTTCAGGAAAACTCGGTTCTTACCCTCATCGCAAGTTTCACATTGAGTTGTTGCCTGGCGCGAAGCCATATCATGTGAAACGACCTTACTCCATCCCTCACCATGCACTCGAGGATGTGAGAAAGGAAATCTACAAGCAAGTCGAGGAAGGTTCCTTGGAGCAAGTCTACGACTCCCAGTGGGGGATGCCGATGATGGCAATCCTCAAGAAAGACGGCAAGTTTCGTCTTGTTGATGATCTCAGAGAGCTGAACAAGGTCATCGTTCGACCTAAATATCTACTACCCAAGATCAACGACATTCTTCATCGTCGTCTTGGTTACGTGTTCTTTACCAAGCTCGACCTCTCCCAGTGCTTCTACTCTTACTGGTTGGACGAGGAATCGACTTGGTATTGTGTGATCGTCACTCCCTTCGGCAAGTTCCGACGCCTACGCTTGCCCATGGGACTCACTCCAAGCCCAGACTGGGCCCAAGCTACATTGGAGGAAGTAATGGGAGACATGCTCCACAACGGTGAAGTCGAAGTCTACATCGACGACATCGGTATCTTCAGCAATGATTGGGTCTCCCACATTGCAACGATCAAGAAGGTACTTCTACGTCTACAAGAGAATGGCTACACCGTCAACCCAGCCAAGTGTCAATGGGCTGTGCAAGAGACCGACTGGCTTGGCCACTGGATTACTCCTGTCGGCTTGAAGCCGTGGGCCAAGAAGGTTGATGGTATCCTCGCTCTCGATCGCCCCAAGACCCTACGCCAGTTGCGAGGGTTCATTGGTATGATCAATTACTACCGAGACTTCTGGAAACGTCGTTCTCATGTTCTTGCGCCCCTTACTGCTCTAACTAAGGTGGCCCCCAAGCAGTTCGCCAAGCATTGGACTGCTGAGTGCGACAAGGCCTTCAACGAGATCAAGGCTGTGATCTCTGAAGACGTCCTATTGCGTTATCCCGATCCTAACAAGCCGTTTGTTATTGAAACGGATGCAAGTGATTATCAGCTTGGTGCCGTTATCAAGCAAGATGATGCCCCTATCGCCTTCTTCTCGCGCAAGCTGACCGACGCCCAGCGCCGTTATCCAGCCAGCGACAAAGAAGCACTTTGCATCACGGCTGTTCTCGAGGAATTCCGCCCTATTTTATATGGAGGGCGCATCACTATCCGTACTGACCACCAAAACCTCACACAGAGGGATCTCAAGAGTCAGCGCCTCCTCCATTGGCGTCTCCTAATTGAGGAGTTCGCCCCGACCTTCGTCTACTACCCCGGCGAACAGAATGTTGCCGCTGATACTTTGTCTCGTTTGCCATTGAAGCCAAGAGACCCAGAGGAGAAGCAGGACGCTGCCCAACAACGTGCAGCCCTTGCTGACAGCTTCATGTTCTACCCAACCGAACTTGAGGTCTTTCCTCTTCAGTACCGTTACCTGGAGCTGGCCCAAAAGGCTGAGCCTGACATCCAGTTGAGAATTGATTCTCCCAACAACTTCGGAGTCAAGAACCTGCATGGTTTTGACATTGTTGTTCGTTATCCCAACCCTGAAGACAAATCGAAGTGGCAACTCTATGTGCCAAACAATCTCATTCACCAAACCATTTCGTGGTATCATGCGATGACTGGCCATGCTGGCGCCGATCGCATGGAGCAAACCATGAGACCTTTCCTCTACTTTGAGAGGATGCGTCCGATCATACAAGACTTTGTGAGGACCTGTGATGCCTGCCAACGCAACAAGGATCCAGGTCCTGGATATGGGCATTTGCCTCCGCGTGAAGATGTGAGCATGCCTTGGGAAGAGGTCGCCGTGGACCTCATTGGACCATGGCGTATGGACGTTCCAGAAATTGGCGAAGTGTCCTTCTTTGCGCTTTCCATCATCGACACTGCCACTACTGTTTCCGAACTTGTTCGTATTGACAACAAGACTTCCGAACATGTGGCCTTTTCGTTCTCGAATGCCTGGTTGAGCCGATATCCAAGGCCCCTACGCTGCATTCACGACCCTGGCACAGAGTTCACTGGAGCCAACTTCCAAGCCATGTTGTCCATGGAAGGAATTGTCGGCGTGCCTACTACTACCAAGAACCCACAGAGCAACGCTATTGTTGAGCGTATGCATCACACTGTTGGGGACATGCTACGTGCAAGTCTACGTTCTACCCCGCCACACAATGTTGTTACTGCTGTGGAACTTGTGGAATCTGCCTTATCTGCTTGTACACGAGCTTTGAGGACCACAGTCCATCGCACTATGAGGATCTCGCCCGGCGCGCTGGTGTTCGGCCGAGACATGCTTCTTCCATTCCCAGTTATCTCCGATTTCGAGATGATCAGGCAACGTCGTCAAACAATGATTGACTACAACAACGCTGCTCTCAACAGGAAACGCCGATTCAAAGACTACAATATCGGTGACGCAGTTCTTATCATTACAAAGGACCCATCTACTCTAGAAGAACGAGCTCGTGGCCCTTTTGATATCATTCAAGTTCATGTCAATGGTACCGTGACCATTGAACGCCCTGGAAACGTTGAAGAACGTATCAACATCCGCCGTCTTCGCCCTTACTATCGCCCAGGAGAGGATCCTTAGAGGGGAGAAGCAGAGTGAAGTCTCCTGCCGTTGGTCTTTACCAGTGAGATAGGTTTTACCAACGCCAAGATTCTTCCACCTTGAAGAAGTCTACACAAGGCTGGATTGTTACCCCGTGTCGCTCTTGTGTCACGGAACCTCAGTCCCTCGTTCTACTTCGGACAATTAGTTTCATTCATGATTGCATTCTTACACTTCCAACGATGTCAGGATTCCTATCCCAACTTTTATTGAGACATGGATCCTGCTCACGATACTATTCTGCATGTCTTTCATCAGACTCAAATACCAAAGACCCAAAACAAACCAAACAAACACTACATTTTAACTCACAAAATAGCTTTACGTTTACTGACTACCGCGGCTTACTGCAAATATTGCTATACTCCTTCAACGTTTCCACAATTGCCAGGATTTCGCGCTCCGTCGTTGTGTAGCGTGTCTGGGCCGGATTGAGTTTGCGGCTGTAGAAGGCGATAGGCCTGTTGTTTTGCGAGCAGCTCCCAATTGGGTGTGACTGGCATCTGTGTGAATCTCAAAGGGCTGATTGAAATCAGGATATGCGAGAAGCGTTTCTTTGGATAAGATTCTTTTCATGGTGTCGAAGGCTTTCTGTTCGACATCTGTCCAGCGCCATTTAGCATTGGCGGAAGTTAACGCCGTGAGAGGAGCTAAAACTTCCGAGCGACGTATCCACATGGTAGTAATTTACCATACCGATGAAGCGGCGAAGTTGTTTTTTGGTTTTGGGAGGAGCCATATTTCGAATGGCGTCGACTTTGTCTTCGCAAGGCATGATACCGTCGCGAGTGACCATATATCCTAAATACTCGACGCGAGGACGCGCGAAAAAGGATTTCTTGGCATTTACCTTGAGGCCAGTTTGCGCTAGTCTATCTAAGACAATCTTGAGTTTTTGCATATGGTCATCGTAGTCTCCGTTACTGATGATTAGAAGGTCGTCGATATAGACGCGATCAAAATCCAAATCGTGGAACAGTTCGGACATCAATTCCTGAAAGATGTCAGGGCTATTACATAGACCCATTGAAAGTTTTTGGTATTCGTACTTGCCCCATGGAAGGACAATTGTGCAGAGTTTCCTGCTGAGTTCGCTCAATTTGATATGATAATATCCCATGACTAGATCCAGACTAGTTGCATAGGTAAATCCGCCTAGCTTTTGTAGGACGTCTTGTATTTTTGGAATAGGAAAAGGTTTGCGTTTAATACGTTTATTGAGTTCGCGAAAATCTGATATAAAGCGAACAGTACCATCCTTCTTAGGAATGATAAAAGTGTGCAATCTCCCTCCAGGTCCCTTACCTAGTAACTGGGACCCGAGTCGATAGATCGCATTCCCGCCAACATGGGAGTTGTCGGGGTTGCCGTCGTCACGACTAGCCAAGAGTCCGCTGGGAGTCCTACGACAAGGGAGTGGGAGTTCTGGCCCTCGTCGGTTTCTACATGTTCACCTACAATCTAATCTAGAAGATACTTCCGCTTGTGGGAGTTCTTCAAAGATATTCCAAGACCAGAAAACAAAGCAAAAAGACATAGTGTAATGCTCACAATATTTTAGTTCTGACTATTCGAACACCCGGGCTTACTGCACTTTGCGCAAAATTGTAAGACGTTCCCTTTTGCTGTTTCATCCGTTGAAACCAAAAGAGATCAAGAACTTCAGTCCGTGTTTCGCTACGATATTGCGACCCAAACCAACCATTACTTTCAACCGTTTCTACTCACCTTCGACCTCTGCTGTTTATCGCCATCATGAGCGGAACCAAGGTCGTCTAGATCTGGAGCCGAGCACCGTCATCAAGTACAAGGCCAAGTCAACTGCCGCTGGAGGCACAACCGAAGAGTCGCTTTCCGAGGACGTTCGCAAGCTTCTCGCCCATCCAGAACCACTCCAGGTTCTCGAATTCCTCAAGGAGTTCAATTCCGTCAGGGAGTTCATCGGTTGGGCCGATCAAACTCTCTTCGACCGCTTCAAGAAGCACCTGACTGGGTCATGCTTGGAGAAGTGGACCCGAGCAATCTCCGAATCGCTCTCAGGATGCACGAACTGCTCGACAGCTCACTTCGACAAGGCGGTCGCCAAGTGGAAAGACGAAGTGCTCCGAGGGTACGACTATCTCAAGCAAGTCGAGTACCTCCGAACCGAAGCCAAGAAGCCCAGAGGTTTGAGTCCCATCGCCTACCTCGATCGTCTGCGAACTCTGTTGGCCCTGTGCAAGCAGCTTCCAGGCGCTCCAGCCGTTGCAACCAAGGAAGGAACCAAGGAATCGTATTCCGTCCTCACCGAAGCCGAATTGACCAGAATCTTCGTCAATGGAATGCCGTACGAATGGCGCAAGGATCTCGTCAAGGCAGGCCACAGTCTGTTGAAGGTCAAACTCGACGAAGCGCTCGAGTATTTCAGCAATCTGGCCGACCTCGAAGAGCCCAGCCGTTCTTCCAGAGAGGTTTCAAGCAACACAAGCAGAGGAAACAGCCGAAAAGGAGGACTCAAAGGAGGCAGCAACGACAAGAAGGGTGCCAGCAACGGCAAGGAAACTCCATCATCCACTAACAAGTCCGGCAAGATCCGTCCTGAGGATCCATGTCCTCTTCCAGGCCATGGAAACAACACTTGGGGCCAATGTCGATGCAATCGTTGGGGGGTGCATGGTACTGAGAGTTCAAGAAATGAGCGACGCCCGGCTCCAGCGACGTCGTCTACCCATTCTTACTCGACCCGTTCTAAGTCCAAACCGTCCGGCGCGTCGCCAAGCACACCGCGCCAGGCGAGCACTCCGAAAGCTCCCGCGACTACTCCAACTGAGAGTCATTGTTTCGAAGTAGTCGAGGAAACTGCGACCAGTGCTCCACAAGCTGAATTGTTTGCCACTACCAATGTGTTTGACGTTCTTGGAGATCCAGAGTCGTTCTTTATGCAGGAAGACGACTTGGAACCTGATCGCTACGATCCGGTTTTGCAAGCTGAACTTTCGGAGATGGGAGCAACCATTTTCAACAATGATGAATCTACTGAGGCTACTCCTACGCTTACTACTGGAGACCCCTCTACAAGTGAAATTGGTGAAAATGAGTCTGAAAAATCTGAAAAAATTCAGGCTGATGATGTTCCGCTTTGTGATTACATTCCAACAACTTTGGCGACCTCACGACGTATCAATGAGAAGCAAGGTCGATTTGTGTTTCGCTCGTTGCTCGACCATGGTGGTTCCCATGTGATGATTCATCGTCGATCGTTGCCCAAGGATGCTGAGTTGTTTGATGATCCCAAGATGAAGTTTCGGACCACTGCTGGTGAATTTTCTGCCAGCAAGTTTGTCTATCTTCATGATCTCAAGTTGCCTGAGTTCTCGTTGACTCGAACTGTTGGGGTTGTCAAGGCCTACGTCTTCGAGGCCAATGTTCAATATGATTTGATCCTGGGTCGGACCTTTCTGAACCAAGTTGGCATTGATGTATTGAGTTCTGAACGCTGTTGCAAGTGGTACGACGACAGCATTCCATTCCATCGTCCTGATTATTTCAAGAACAACACTGCTCTTCGCAAGGTTCTTGAGGTGCCGCCAGTCAAGGTTTTGTTCATGGAGAGTCATGCGACTCAGAAGATTGCTGCTCACAAGGCTACCCACGCGGACATTCAAGCTTTGGCTCAAGCTCAAGGACATCTGGATGTTGGTCAGAAGGATCAACTCTTTCTGATCCTCCAACGTTTTCCTAGGTACATGCTACCTCGGATCCAGGACATCTTTCAACGACGTCAAGGCTATGTCTACTTCACGAAGTTGGACCTCACACAATGCTTCTACACTTATAAACTAAGTGAAGAGTCTTCATGGTATTGTGTTTTGGTCACTCCTTTTGGGAAGTTTCGCCGCCTTCGTTTGCCTATGGGTCTTACACCCAGCCCTGATTGGGCTCAGGCTACCCTTGAAGAGGTTCTCAAGGACGAACTGTCGGAGGTGACTAAGTATTGTCTTAGCTACCACACATGCATTCGTATCGTTACGAATGGCATGTGGTCTCTATGATGAAACGAATGTGTTGCGACAAGGGAAATTGTGAGCAGAGTGGAATATGGAATCCAGAATTGTGCTGGATAGGAAACGTGCTACGGAGTAATTGTGAGCAAGCGTGAACCCAATGTGGTACCCAAGTGACCAAGTGGAGCTTGGTGTTCTTGGTGACACATAAGGACCGCATGGAGTGAATCGGAACAGTCTTGGATACTTGAGAGAAGTGGTGCTGGGCCTAGAGAAACGTGATACGTTTATCTAAGAGTAGAGCATCATGCAATCTTGGTGAGACTTGGTGAGATCGATGGAACGAGACCAAGGCTTACATTGATGGTGGTGAGGGAAGCTCTGGGAACTTCACTCATCATAGAAACATCAGAAGGAACGATTGGAGAAAGTTCTGGGAGAATTGGATCCAGAACTCAGGTGTCAAGATTGGATCATTTCCGAATTGAGAAAACGAGTTGAAAGGCTCACAATCTGGAAAACCCAATAGTTGTAAAGCTAATAGGTTACTAGAGTGGTTCTGCTACCAACAAAGCATACTACAAACGTAAGAGCAAAGGGGTGTTTTCGGACATTCTTAAGAACCCTATTTCAATTCGGATTGAAACTACTCCTGTGTTCTTACACCAGATTGTCCACTTGTTATTGGAAGGTACAAGTGTTTTCGGAACAAGTTCAAGACTTTCTAACAAGCAAGATGAGCGATTACGATGATGTCAAGGATACCATCAAGGTCCCTGTACCCAAGTTCTCTGGTGAGAAGTCGATTTGGGAACAGTGGAGTGAACGCTTCAAGGCTAGAGCCGATTTCAAAGGTTACTGGTCTCTCCTTGTTGGAAGGGAGCAACTTGATCCTTACTCAGCTGACGACAAGATCGGAGCAGATAAAGGTGGATTGTTGGATGACGATAGTGAGGCTGAGGACATGGAGATGGAAGGTGATTTGGAGCCTGGTACTGATGCTGTGGACGCTGGTACTGGAGGTGGCGGTGAAACTGGTGGTGATGTTGGAGGTGGTGAAGCTGGTGATGCGACTGGACAGGTTACTACGACTGTAAACTACTGGTGGAACTGGTGGTGCTGCAGTGGTACCCGATCCCTGTGGTGCCTGATCCTGCTTTGAGCTTGTCTTCTGCGATGAAGATACTTGAGACTCAGGCTAGCAAGTCTAAGTTGACCAAGTATGACAAGAAGAAGCTCAAGAAGCAGATTCGTCTCAGGCGTCTCAACTTGGCTGGTTACTATGACTTGATTCAGGCTTGCAGTGGTTCTACCACTAAAGCTAGGATCGCCTTCAATCTTGTGAAAGTCGACTAAGTCAAGCAAGTACCCAGATGGAAACATCACTGAGGCTTGGGCAAAGTTGTTGAGGAAGTACAAACCTCGTACTACTCCTACTCTTACCAAGTTGACGACCAGTTTCCATAGTGCCAAACTTGGAAAGAGGTCTGACCCTGACAACTTTATTGCCTATTTGGAGGAACTACGTAATCAGATGCATGAAATTGATCCTGAAGGCGCGATTACTGATAGGAGGTTCATGATCCAGATTTTGAACTCTCTTACTCCTGAGTATGGCAACATTGTTGAAGCTTATGAACGTGATGAGACTAAGACCTTGGAAGAGTTGCGTGATGAACTCTCTGTGAAGTTTGAACGACTTGGATTCAAGTCGGGAGGAGGTTATAATCGCACTCAGTGGAGCAATCGTATCAAAGATGAACATGCTTTGATGGCGAAAATGTTCACTGGAAATTGTTTCCATTGTGGTGAACCTGGTCATAAGGCTAGTGATTGCCCCAAGTCGAAGTTGGGTATTGCCAAGAAAGGAGGTGGCAAGTTTGGCAAATTTGGCAAGTTTGCCAAGTCAACAAAGCAAATCAAGTGCTTTCGTTGTAACAAACTAGGCCACATGGCAAAGGATTGCCGTGTCAAGTTGGAATCAGCCAACTATGCAAGAGAGGAGGTTGCTCTTGTGTGCTGTGAGATCGGTGATGTTGGGAATGCATTCGAGGTTGCTGAGGTGCAAAAGGTTTCCCTACAGCAAGATCTACACTGGAGATGATGAGGAATGCAACGAGAGTGGTGGTAACGATGGTTACTACAGTGCTGGTAGCTATGAGGGCTACGAGGATGAATTCATTGGGAAATGGTGCTTTGAGCGTCATGGAACATTTCCTGGAGGGAATATGTTGGAAATTGTCAATGAGAAAGGTCAAATCGGATACGTCGAGTTGGGTGTGTATGAAAATTTGTATAAGGGAAAATATTTGAAAGAAAAGAAAGAAAAAGAACAAGGTGGATAATGTGAGGCGTATGAGAAGGGAAAAGATTTTGAAGGCGACGCGCAAAGTGTGCACAGCTACTATGATGATATACGTATTCAGCTGTTCATCGAGAAGTACTTGGTTGCGTATGATATCAACTCAGAACGAGTCACAGTCGGTTGAATTGATTTCGCACGATGCAACATTTGAAACGTGTACTGAGTGTGCGCTATTCGCGGAAGAGTGTCTACGTCATGAAGTGGCTACACGTGAATTACGTCAGCAACGTGATGTTGATGATTCGTGTGAGGAGTTACGTGATCATGGAAAGTGTGAACCATCTGCTGCATGCAGTAATTTAGCCGTATGCAATGGTGAAAGTGATGACGAAAGTGATGTTGTTGTCTTAAGTGATGTTGAAGAGGTCGTGCATGTTGTGAGTGAGCAATCTGAAAAAGAAGATGATGATGCTCACAAAACAGTTTCGACAACAAACGCAAACAAGAACAAAGAACAACGATGAACAAGCATGGTGACTTTCATTAACGGTGGAATCAACTGTATTTTTCATAACCATCTTGGTCATGAGATTTCCATGGAGCGCTTTTGTACTCTTTTGACTACAGTACCTGAGGTGTCTTGGTTGGACGAAGGTGTTGATGTGCCTATCGATCCTAGCTCTACTGAACCTCTAACTGTGGAAGAGATCGATCACGTGGATGACATCTTCACTTGGTATTGGAATTCTGGGATTGTGCATGACTACGCAAACTGGGATGGTAAAGTTCGCGAAGCATTCAGCCCTAACGTTGAGGATCAATCCGTGGAATGGTGTGTTCCCCTAACTACGGCGATCAAACCTTGGTTCCCGAAACAAGTATTCGTTGTGTTCTCCTTCTGTGCGCTATTTCCAATCGGAGTGGAAGCAAGCGTGGATGCAACGTGCTCGAGGATTGCTCTGGAAGTATCATGATGATGATTTTGATGCTTTTGGGAATGATGATGGATCGGATGATATGCCTGATGATTCTCCTGATGAAGGTGGCGATAATGGGGAGAATGGAGATGATGATGACGATATGGATGATGATGATCAAAACGGCGGTGGTGCTACTTATCAGTCGCTGTTTCTACGAGACTGATTCATATGAGAATCCAGATGCTGTGGATTCTACATATGGCGACGATTCGGACTATGTGTATGAGGATACTGATGAAAGATGCAAATGGACGCTGATGACAGTTCTATTGGTGATGACGTTGCCAGCTGCAGTAGCGGCAACAGCTGGTGTGAATGAGTGACGGCGAAACTTGATGACTTCGCTCTATTCACTAATCTTGATGAGGATATTCCGCGTGACTTATGGATTGCGGATAGTGGAGCGTCGACACATATGGGCCCAGATAGTTCAAACTTAATTAATGTTGTTCATGAAACCGCTTACATTCGAGTTGGAAACGGTAACAGATTGAAGTCAACATTGAAGGGGTGACAAACAAGTTTTTGTCCGGGATGACAAAGGGCCATTTGACGACTCACGATCAAGAAACTACCGGCATGTACCTGACTTGAAGATGCATTTGTTTTCCCTCACTTCGGCGATGAAACACGGATGGGCAAACTAAGTTAATGAGCGTGAGAACATCAATACTCACATATGAATCTGGTACTCAGTTACGATTCACAGACTGATTTACCTACGCTTACTACCAATTTGAAGGGGTGCTATCTGTTTCCAGTGGGCGAACTCAAAACAATCGTACACAGCCCTACCAGTATCGAATTGGCGTGTTCAGCTACAGTTAATACCATCGAAATCAACTAAAGCCAAAAAGTGAACACGTCACAAGCCACCAACGAAAAATATCATGGAGTATCATCGCGAATTGGGACATCCGAGTCAAGCGACCCACGTTGGCAACTGCAAAATTTCATGGCTACAGGCTTTCTGGTACATGGGAAATTTGTGAAGCGTGCGCGCTTGCAAAAGCGCGGCAGAAAAATACACGTAAATGGACTACTGCAAAGGCTACGAAGCCAGGAGAACGACTATTCTGGACATTTCCTATGTCAAAGGACGCAGTTTTGGTGGAAGAAATACTGGCTTATTGATTGTTGATGATGCTACTGGCTATTGTTGGTCTCAGTATCTCAACAACAAGAATGATCAAGTCGAAATTTTTGGTTACCTTTGTGAAACAACTACGTGCTACTGGAGCTACAGTGAAATTTATCCGTTTGGATAACTCTGGTGAAAATGTTTCGTTCCAAGAGGCTGTGAGCAGGATGGTTTGGACATCACTTTTGAGTTTGTCACTCCTAATACACCTCAACACAACGGCAAGGTGGAACGAAAATTTGCTACGTTGTATTGCTAAAATTCGAGCTATGATGAATATGGCTGGTATTCCGACGTCTATGAGGATCCGACTTTGGGCTGAGGCAGCCCAACGGGCTGTTCAGGATGAGAATAAGTTGGTCTATCCTACTATGACGAACCAGCATATGAACTTATGCATGGTCGTGCTAATCCTGAGAATCAGGCAGAAATGAAACCTTTTGGTTCGATGGCAGTTGTCTATATTGGACGTGATACAAAAATTGCCAAGTACAAGAACAAAGGTCGGCAATGCTCTATGTTGGGCATGCTAAGTGCATTCAATGATACTCCAGGTTTCATCAATCTGAAGACGGGGAAGGCCATTCTCCAGTCGTGATGTTACCTGGTTGGGTGTTTGTTATGGTGATTGGAAGCAGCGTCGTGGTTTCAAGGATGTTCCTTGGTCGATACACTCCCTACTTCTGAGGTCGACAGCCATGATGATTCTGATTCTTGCAGGAACGCGAAGCTGCTACTGATCATTTTGAATATTTTGATGTTGAGTTTGTCAACGAGGCTGGTCCCCATGCTGGGAACCAGCGTGGTTCTGATGAACCACAGGGTACTTTGAAGGACTATCGAGGCTGTCCCCGTGTTATTGAGTGATGCATCCAGCGCTTCTGTGGCTGATGCTGTGCAAGACACCGCTCCCACCCAGCCTCTGGATCCGACTATTCCTTCTACGTTTCGTATACAGTGCCAACACTGATGTGCTTCAGGAAGTTTCACTTGCCAGGAAGGGGTTGAGCCTATGGAGACCAAACGAAACGTCCTGAACACACCTTCCAATCAGTGCATGCAAAAGGATCACGTGAGGTACGTGGACTCCGCTTAAGTCCAGTACGTGGCGCTAAGGATACACTGCGAAGTATGGTAGAAGTGCCGAGAAGAAAACTGAGGAAGTGAGCAAGATGAACACTCAGGCGATGTACGAGAGCAACGTACAAGACCTGGAGGTGGTGAAACCTGACCTATGGCGAAATGATCAAGCTCTACCTAAGTGGAGGAAATTGAAGAGGAGACTATTGTCTTTGAGCCCATGGAAGATGATCGACATGATAGGCTGACGGATGTGTACACAGAACGAGATGATTCCCAACTTGGAGAAGAAGAGGTAGACGTACCCAATGCTACTACAGGGATGACAGACGTGTCAAGGGAATCTAGTGGAAATGAGACTGATGAAGCAAGGAAGGGAGTGGTGAATATGAGAGTGGAAATGATGATGATGGTTCGGCGAGTAAGAGTGATCAAACTCACGACATGAAAGTGAGGCCAAAGAGGGGTACAGGAGTGATCTCAGTTTATTTGGGAGCCACAATGGCGGTGTGGCAAAGTATGAGGTTGCATTCCTTGGTGAAGAATTGAGCACCAAGGGAAATGCAGATGCAGCCAAAGCTCAGGCGTTGGAAATTGCAAGTGGAAAACCAAACGACCTGACTTGGTGCCAATGGAGATGCGTAAGCTGGTATTTGACGTTCCGGAAACATTTGACAAAGCATGGAACCACACTTGTCCATTTCAGAGGAAGTGGTGGCGTGAGGGTATCATGAAAGAGTTCAAGAAGATGGAGGAGCACAAAGTCTGGACGAAATTCAAGATGTCAGACATGCCTCAAAATCGAAGATGCGTCAAATGCAAATGGGTGCTGGAGATCAAGCGTACTGGAGTGTTCCGAGCACGTTTAGTCGCTTGTGGGTACAGCCAAATCGCAGGGATTGATTACATGTTTTCATACAGTCCTGTGGTGGAACGACGGAACGATTCGTACACTGATCATTGCTCAGATGGTGTACAATTACTACGCACTATTGGTGGATGTGGAGACAGCATTCCTGAACGGAGTGCTGGATACCGAAATCTATATGGAGATACCCAAGGGTATGGAACATGAACCGGGTGAATGTTTGAAGCTTTGAAGACAATTTATGGCTTGGTCCAAGCTGCTAGAGCTTTCTACAAACGACTTTCTCAGGCTCTGATTGAGATTGGTTTCACCAAGAGCGATGCTGATCCTTGCTTATTCACAAGGACGAATAAGAAAGGAAAGGTTCATGTGGCATTATGGGTTGACGATTGTTTCTTTGTTGGTGATAAGCCAGCAGTGCTTGATGCTGTTGAAGGACTAAAGAAGACCTTCAAGGTGACTACTGAAGAAACAACGAGGCGACTATCTAAGTTGCGAAATTGTGCACAGTCCGGATAAACGACAGTGCTGGATTGGCCAACCACATCTGGTCAAGAAGTTGGAGAGGAAATTTGGTGATATGGTTCAAGAATATGAAAAGCTATGCTATCTCCAGGAACTCCAACATGTCGGTGTTTCTAGGGATGTGACGGAAGAACTGAGTACAGACGACTTGACACTATATCGAAGTGGTGTTGGAATGTTGTTGTACTTGGTCAAGTACACCAGACCGGATATTGCTAATGCAGTGAGAGAGTTGACAAAGTGCATGAGCAAGGCCTCACCGCAAGCAATGAAGGAGCTAACGCGGATGATCAAATACGTGTTGGATACCAAGGACTATGGCTTGAAGATGAGTCCAAGGATGGACAGTGGCAACCCAAACCAGTGGAATCTAGTGGTCTATACAGATTCAGACTGGGCTGGTGATAAAGACAATCGAAAGAGTGTGTCTGGATATGTGATCTTCATCATGGGATGTCCAGTGGTCTGAAAGTCGAAACAACAAAGCGTCGTGGCTTTGTCATCCAGTGAGGCGGAGCTTTATGCTTGCGCTGAAGCGACTAAAGAATTGATATTCTTGATGCAAGTATTGAAGACCATGGGGATTGAAGTGGAGCTTCCAGTGGTTGTATTCGTGGACAACATGGGAGCAATCTATATGGCTGAAAACGAAATGGTGAATTCGAAAACTAAGCATATGGATCTGAGAGCGAAGTTTCTTTGTCAATACTCGGAGGATGGTATCATCAAGGTGAAGTTCATGAAGTCTGAGTTGAACAAGTCAGATATCCTAACGAAGAATACGGATCGAGCAACTCAGGACCGACATGACAGATACTATGTGGACAAGAGAAACTACTGGGAAGGAAGAAGGAGTGGACCTTCGCAACACATCAAAGGAAGAGAGACGGATGATGGCAACAGGACGTCTCAGCAAACTGTGGTGACTAGGAAGACCAATCCTAAGTCAAGGAAGGGTGTCGGAGGTGACTAAGTATTGTCTTAGCTACCACACATGCATTCGTATCGTTACGAATGGCACCCCTTTGCTCTTACGTTTGTAGTATGCTTTGTTGGTAGCAGAACCACTCTAGTAACCTATTAGCTTTACAACTATTGGGTTTTCCAGATTGTGAGCCTTTCAACTCGTTTTCTCATTCGGAAATGAATCCAATCTTGACACCTGAGTTCTGGATCCAATTCTCCCAGAACTTTCTCCAATCGTTCCTTCTGATGTTTCTATGATGAGTGAAGTTCCCAGAGCTTCCCTCACCACCATCGATGTAAGCCTTGGTCTCGTTCCATCGATCTCACCAAGTCTCACCAAGATTGCATGATGCTCTACCCTTAGATAAACGTATCACGTTTCTCTAAGCCCAGCACCACTTCTCTCAAGTATCCAAGACTGCTCCGATTCACTCCATGCGGTCCTTATGTGTCACCAAGAACACCAAGCTCCACTTGGTCACTTGGGTACCACATTGGGTTCACGCTTGCTCACAATTACTCCGTTGTACGTTTCCTATCCAGCACGATTCTGGGATTCCATATTCCACTCTGCTCACAATTTCCCTTGTCGCAACACATTCGTTTCATCATAGAGACCACATGCCATTCGTAACGATACGAATGCATGTGTGGTAGCTAAGACAATACTTAGTCACCTCCGACACCCCTTCCTTGACTTAGGATTGGTCTTCCTAGTCACCACAGTTTGCTGAGACGTCCTGTTGCCATCATCCGTCTCTCTTCCTTTGATGTGTTGCGAAGGTCCACTCCTTCTTCCTTCCCAGTAGTTTCTCTTGTCCACATAGTATCTGTCATGTCGGTCCTGAGTTGCTCGATCCGTATTCTTCGTTAGGATATCTGACTTGTTCAACTCAGACTTCATGAACTTCACCTTGATGATACCATCCTCCGAGTATTGACAAAGAAACTTCGCTCTCAGATCCATATGCTTAGTTTTCGAATTCACCATTTCGTTTTCAGCCATATAGATTGCTCCCATGTTGTCCACGAATACAACCACTGGAAGCTCCACTTCAATCCCCATGGTCTTCAATACTTGCATCAAGAATATCAATTCTTTAGTCGCTTCAGCGCAAGCATAAAGCTCCGCCTCACTGGATGACAAAGCCACAACGCTTTGTTGTTTCGACTTTCAGACCACTGGACATCCCATGATGAAGATCACATATCCAGACACACTCTTTCGATTGTCTTTATCACCAGCCCAGTCTGAATCTGTATAGACCACTAGATTCCACTGGTTTGGGTTGCCACTGTCCATCCTTGGACTCATCTTCAAGCCATAGTCCTTGGTATCCAACACGTATTTGATCACCCGCGTTAGCTCCTTCATTGCTTGCGGTGAGGCCTTGCTCATGCACTTTGTCAACTCTCTCACTGCATTAGCAATATCCGGTCTGGTGTACTTGACCAAGTACAACAACATTCCAACACCACTTCGATATAGTGTCAAGTCGTCTGTACTCAGTTCTTCCGTCACATCCCTAGAAACACCGACATGTGGAGTTCCTGGAGTAGCATAGCTTTTCATATTCTTGACCATATCACCAAATTTCCTCTCCAACTTCTTGACCAGATGTGGTTGGCCAATCCAGCACTGTCGTTTATCCGGACTGTGCACAATTTCGCAACTTAGATAGTCGCTCGTTGTTTCTTCAGTAGTCACCTTGAAGGTCTTCTTAGTCCTTCAACAGCATCAAGCACTGCTGGCTTATCACAACAAAGAAACAATCGTCAACCCATAATGCCACATGAACCTTTCCTTTCTTATTCGTCCTTGTGAATAAGCAAGGATCAGCATCGCTCTTGGTGAAACCAATCTCAATCAGAGCCTGAGAAAGTCGTTTGTAGAAAGCTCTAGCAGCTTGGACCAAGCCATAAATTGTCTTCAAAAGCTTCAAACATTCACCCGGTTCATGTTCCATACCCTTGGGTATCTCCATATAGATTTCGGTATCCAGCACTCCGTTCAGGAATGCTGTCTCCACATCCACCAATAGTGCGTAGTAATTGTACACCATCTGAGCAATGATCAGTGTACGAATCGTTCCGTCGTTCCACCACAGGAACTGTATGAAAACATGTAATCAATCCCTGCGATTTGGCTGTACCCACAAGCGACTAAACGTGCTCGGAACACTCCAGTACGCTTGATCTCCAGCACCCCATTTGCATTTGACGCATCTTCGATTTTGAGGCATGTCTGACATCTTGAATTTCGTCCAGACTTTGTGCTCCTCCATCTTCTTGAACTCTTTCATGATACCCTCACGCCACCACTTCCTCTGAAATGGACAAGTGTGGTTCCATGCTTTGTCAAATGTTTCCGGAACGTCAAATACCAGCTTACGCATCTCCATTGGCACCAAGTCAGGTCGTTTGGTTTTCCACTTTGCAATTTCCAACGCCTGAGCTTTGGCTGCATCTGCATTTCCCTTGGTGCTCAATTCTTCACCAAGGAACGCAACCTCAAACTTCGCCACAACCGCCATTGTGGCTCCAAATAAACTGAGATCACTCCTGTACCCCTCTTTGGCCTCACTTTCGTGTCGTGAGTCTTGATCACTCTTAGCACTCGCCGAACCATCATCGTCATTTCCACTCTCATATTCACCACTCCCTCCTTGCTTTCATCAGTCTCATTTCCACTAGATTCCCTTGACACGTCTGTCATCCCTGCAGTAGCATTGGGTACGTCTACCTCTTCTCTCCAAGTTGGGAATCATCTCGTTCTGTGTACACATCCGTCAGCCTATCATGTCGATCATCTTCCATGGGCTCAAAGACAATAGTCTCCTCTTCAATTTCCTCCACTCTAGGTAGAGCTTGATCATTTCGCCATAGGTCAGTTTCACCACCTCCAGGTCTTGTACGTTGCTCTCGTAATCGCCTGAGTGTTCATCTTGCTCACTTCCTCAGTTTTCTTCTCGCACTTCTAGCCATACTTTCGGCAGTGTATCCTTAGCCGCCACGTACTGGACTTAAGCGGAGTCCACGTACCTCACGTGATCCTTTTGCATGCACTGATTTGGAAGGTGTGTTCAGGACGTTTTCGTTTGGTCTCCATAGGCTCAACCCCTTCCTGGCCAGTGAAACTTCCTGAAAGCACATCAGTGTTGGGGCACTGTATACGAAATCGTAGAAGGAATAGTCGGATCCAGAAGGCTGGGTGGGAGCGGTGTCTTGCACAGCATCAGCCACAGAAGCGCTGGATGCATCACTCAATAACACGGGGACAGCCTCCGATAGTCCTTCAGTACCCTGTGGTTCATCAGAACGCACGCTGGTTCCCAGCATGGGGACCAGCCTCGTTGACAACTCAACATCAAAATATTCAAATGATCAGTAGCAGCTTTCGCGTTCCTGCAAGAATTCAGAATCATCATGGCTGTCGACCTCAGAAGTAGGGAGTGTATCGACCCAAGGAACATCCTTGAAACCACGACGCTGCTTCCAATCACCATAACAAACACCCAACCAGGTAACATCACGACTGAGAATGGCCTTCCCCGTCTTCAGATTGATGAACCTGTGAGTATCATTTGAATGCAACTTAGCATGCCCAACATAGAGGCATTGCCGACCTTTGTTCTTGTACTTGGCAATTTTTGTATCACGTCCAATATAGACAACTGCCATCGAACCAAAAGGTTTCATTTCTGCCTGATTTTCAGGATTAGCACGACCATGCATGAGTTCATATGCTGGCTTCGTCATAGTAGGATAGACCAACTTATTCTCATCCTGAACAGCCCGTTGTGCTGCCTCAGCCCAAAGTCGGATCCTCAATAGACGTCGGAATACCAGCCATATTCATCATAGCTCGAATTTTAAGCATACAACGTAGCAAATTTTCGTTCCACCTTGCCGTTGTGTTGAGGTGTATTAGGAGTGACAAACTCAAAAGTGATGTCCAAACCATCCTGCTCAACAGCCTCTTGGAACGAAACATTTTCACCAGAGTTATCCAAACGGATAAATTTCACTGTAGCTCCAGTAGCACGTAGTTGTTTCACAAAGGTAACCAAAATTTCGACTTGATCATCTTTGTTGTTGAGATACTGAGACCAACAATAGCCAGTAGCATCATCAACAATCAATAGCCAGTATTTCTTTCCACCAAAACTGCGTCCTTTGACATAGGAAATGTCCAGAAATAGTCGTTCTCCTGGCTTCGTAGCCTTTGCAGTAGTCCATTTACGTGTATTTTTCTGCCGCGCTTTTGCAAGCGCGCACGCTTCACAAATTTCCCATGTACCAGAAAGCCTGTAGCCATGAAATTTTGCAGTTGCCAACGTGGTCGCTTGACTCGGATGTCCCAATTCGCGATGATACTCCATGATATTTTTCGTTGGTGGCTTGTGACGTTCACTTTTGGCTTGTGAATTTCGATGTATAACTGTAGCTGAACACGCCAATTCGATACTGGTAGGCTGTGTACGATTGTTCTTGAGTTCGCCCACTGGAAACAGATAGCACCCCTTCAAATTGGTAGTAAGCGTAGGTAAATCAGTCGTGAATCGTAACTGAGTACCAGATTCATATGTGAGTATGATGTTCTCACGCTCATTACTTAGTTTGCCATCCGTGTTTCATCGCCGAAGTGAGGGAAAACAAATGCATCTTCAAGTCAGGTACATGCCGGTAGTTCTTGATCGTGAGTCGTCGAATGTGCCCTTTGTCATCCCGGACAAAAACTTGTTTGTCCCCCTTCAATGTTGACTTCAATCTGTTACCGTTTCCAATTCGAATGTAAGCGGTTTCATGAACAACATTAATTAAGTTTGAACTATCTGGGCCCATATGTGTTGACGCTCCACTATCCGCAATCCATAAGTCACGCGGAATATCCTCATCAAGATTAGTGAATAGAGCGAAGTCATCAAGTTTCGCCGTACACTCATTCACACCAGCTGTTGCCGCTACTGCAGCTGCAACGTCATCACCAATAGAACTGTCATCAGCGTCATTTGCATCTTCATCAGTATCCTCATACACATAGTCCGAATCGTCGCCATATGTAGAATCCACAGCATCTGGATTCTCATATGAATCAGTCTCGTAGAACAGCGACTGATAAGTAGCACCACCGCCGTTTTGATCATCATCATCCATATCGTCATCATCATCTCCATTCTCCCCATTATCGCCACCTTCATCAGGAGAATCATCAGGCATATCATCCGATCCATCATCATTCCCAAAAGCATCAAAATCATCATAGTAGCTGTGCACACTTTGCGCGTCACCTTCGAAATCTTTTCCCTTCACATAAGCCTCACATTTTCCACCTTGTTCTTTTTCTTTCTTTTCTTTCAAATATTTTCCCTTATACAAATTTTCATACACACCCAACTCGACGTATCCGATTTGACCTTTCTCATTGACAATTTCCAACATATTCCCTCCAGGAAATGTTCCATGACGCTCGAAGCACAATTTGCCAATGAATTCATCCTCGTAGCCCTCATAGCTACCAGCACTGTAGTAACCATCGTTACCACCACTCTCGTTGCATTCCTCATCATCTCCAGTGTAGATCTTGCTGTAGGGAACCTTATGCATCTCAGCAACCTCGAATGCATTCTCAACATCACCGATCTCACAGCACACAAGAGCAACCTCCTCTCTTGCATAGTTGGCTGATTCCAACTTGACACGGCAATCCTTTGCCATGTGGCCTAGTTTGTTACAACGGTAGCACTTGATTTGCTTTGTTGACTTGGCAAACTTGCCAAACTTGTCAAACTTGCCACCTCCTTTCTTGGCAATGCCCAACTTCGACTTGGGGCAATCACTAGCCTTATGACCAGGTTCACCACAATGGAAACAATTTCCAGTGAACATTTTTGCCATCAAAGCATGTTCATCTTTGATACGATTGCTCCACTGAGTGCGATTATAACCTCCTCCCGACTTGAATCCAAGTCGTTCAAACTTCACAGAGAGTTCATCACGCAACTCTTCCAAGGTCTTAGTCTCATCACGTTCATAAGCTTCAACAATGTTGCCATACTCAGGAGTAAGAGTTCAAAATCTGGATCATGAACCTCCTATCAGTAATCGCGCCTTCAGGATCAATTTCATCCATCTGATTACGTAGTTCCTCCAAATAGGCAATAAAGTTGTCAGGGTCAGACCTCTTTCCAAGTTTGGCACTATGGAAACTGGTCGTCAACTTGGTAAGAGTAGGAGTAGTACGAGGTTTGTACTTCCTCAACAACTTTGCCCAAGCCTCAGTGATGTTTCCATCTGGGTACTTGCTTGACTTAGTCGACTTCACAAGATTGAAGGCGATCCTAGCTTTAGTGGTAGAGCCACTGCAAGCCTGAATCAAGTCATAGTAACCAGCCAAGTTGAGACGCCTGAGACAAATCTGCTTCTTGAGCTTCTTCTTGTCATACTTGGTCAACTTAGACTTGCTAGCCTGAGTCTCAAGTATCTTCATCGCAGAAGACAAGCTCAAAGCAGGATCAGGCACCACAGGATCGGGTACCACTGCAGCACCACCAGTTCCACCAGTAGTTACAGTCGTAGTAACCTGTCCAGTCGCATCACCAGCTTCACCACCTCCAACATCACCACCAGTTTCACCGCCACCTCCAGTACCAGCGTCCACAGCATCAGTACCAGGCTCCAAATCACCTTCCATCTCCATGTCCTCAGCCTCACTATCGTCATCCAACAATCCACCTTTATCTGCTCCGATCTTGTCGTCAGCAGAGTAAGGATCAAGTTGCTCCCTTCCAACAAGGAGAGACCAGTAACCTTTGAAATCGGCTCTAGCCTTGAAGCGTTCACTCCACTGTTCCCAAATCAACTTCTCACCAGAGAACTTGGGTACAGGGACCTTGATGGTATCCTTGACATCATCGTAATCGCTCATCTTGCTTGTTAGAAAGTCTTGAACTTGTTCCGAAAACACTTGTACCTTCCAATAACAAGTGGACAATCTGGTGTAAGAACACAGGAGTAGTTTCAATCCGAATTGAAATAGGGTTCTTAAGAATGTCTGAAAACACCCCTTTGCTCTTACGTTTGTAGTATGCTTTGTTGGTAGCAGAACCACTCTAGTAACCTATTAGCTTTACAACTATTGGGTTTTCCAGATTGTGAGCCTTTCAACTCGTTTTCTCAAACTCGGAAATGATCCAATCTTGACACCTGAGTTCTGGATCCAATTCTCCCAGAACTTTCTCCAATCGTTCCTTCTGATGTTTCTATGATGAGTGAAGTTCCCAGAGCTTCCCTCACCACCATCGATGTAAGCCTTGGTCTCGTTCCATCGATCTCACCAAGTCTCACCAAGATTGCATGATGCTCTACCCTTAGATAAACGTATCACGTTTCTCTAGGCCCAGCACCACTTCTCTCAAGTATCCAAGACTGCTCCGATTCACTCCATGCGGTCCTTATGTGTCACCAAGAACACCAAGCTCCACTTGGTCACTTGGGTACCACATTGGGTTCACGCTTGCTCACAATTACTCCGTTGTACGTTTCCTATCCAGCACGATTCTGGATTCCATATTCCACTCTGCTCACAATTTCCCTTGTCGCAACACATTCGTTTCATCATAGAGACCACATGCCATTCGTAACGATACGAATGCATGTGTGGTAGCTAAGACAATACTTAGTCACCTCCGACATGGATGCTCCACAAACCCTTCGTCAGCTTCGTGGATTCATTGGTATGGTCAACTATTACAGAGACTTCTGGAAACATCGTGCTCATGTGCTCGCACCTCTTACCGCGCTTACCAAGGTGTCTCCACGACACTTCAAGAAGCACTGGACTCAAGAGTGCGATCAAGCATTTCGGGAAATCAAGTCAGTCGTGGCTGCAGATGTCCTACTTTATTATCCCGATCACAATCTACCATTCGTGATTGAGACCGATGCTAGCGATTATCAACTTGGAGCTGTGATCAAGCAGAACAACAGACCTGTTGCGTTCTATTCCAAGAAGTTGACCGATGCACAGACCCGCTATCCAGCCAGCGACAAGGAGGCTTTGTGCATTACCGAGGTTCTCGAAGAGTTTCGTCCCATGTTGTTTGGTGCCAAATTGACAATTTACACCGACCATCAGAATCTTGCCCAACGCGATTTGAAGTCCCAGCGATTGTTGCATTGGAGATTGTTGTTGGAGGAGTTTGCTCCAGAGATCATCTATCGTCCTGGCCCAGAAAACGATGTTGCCGATTCATTGTCTCGTTTTCCATTGAAGCCCAGTCCTTCGGAGGAGAAAGATGACTCCGAGCTTGCTGTTGCGTTGTCCGAAGCAATGCTCTTCTACCCAAAGGAAGTCAACATGTTTCCACTTCAGTTCCAACAATTGAAGGAGTTGCAAGAGGAAGATGCTGCCATTCAGCTCAACTACCGTTCGGAAAAGTTTCACAAGAAGACGTTCAGAGGCCATGAGTTGTTGTGTCGTCAGTCAGGAGACTATTGGCAGATTGTCGTTCCGAAAGCGTTGGAACAAGAGGTCATCAGTTGGTATCATCATGTTGCAGGCCATGTTGGAGTCGAACGTATGGTCAAATCGATGCGTCCATTTCTTTTCTTTGACAAACTGAAGGAAAAAGTGACGGATTATGTGATGCTTGTCAGAGGTGGAAATTCCAAGGACCCGGACATGGTCACTTACCACCCAAGGATGACGTTGGACGATTGAGGTTCCCGGATTGGGTCCCGTCAAATTTAAAGGTTTGACTGTCATCGATACTTTCACCACACTCACCGAAATTGTTCGTCTTGATGAAGAAACTGCTGAAGAGATGGCTCGACTTGTTGGAAACAATTGGCTCAGTCGCTACCCTCGACCATTGCGCTGCATCCATGATCCAGGTACAGAGTTCAAGGGAGCTGAGTTCCAAGCCTTTCTCTTCCGTGTGAAGGCATTGAGCCAGTTTATTCAACTGTCAAGAATCCACAATCCAACGCCATTGTGGAAAGAATGCACAAGACAATGGGAAACATTCTCAGCACAAACTTCCGTACCAGCGACATTGGAAGTTTGCATGATGCCAAGAAGTTTATTGACAACGCATTGTCGGCTTGCGTTCGAGCGTTACGCCTGGCAACCCATTCGACCATGGGTGTCTCTCCAGGTGCCCTCACTTTTCGTCGCGATATGCTTTTGCCTGTTCCAGTCATCGTGGACTATGAACAGATTCGAGAGCGTCGTCAAGCCTTGATTGATTACAATGCAGTTCGAAAAAACAAACGTCGTCAATCTCGAGACTATGCAATTGGAGACCAAGTCTTGATGCTTGTCAAGGATCCAAGCAAATTGGCTGAGAGAGCCATTGGTCCTTTTGAAATTGTCCTTGTCCATGTCAATGGCACTGTTACTATCCAGCGCCATGAGAATGTATTGGAGAGAGTCAATATCAGGCGCATTCGTCCTTACCGAAGTCGCCTTGAGGGAGGAAGCAGAGTGCAATCTCCCTCCAGGTCCCTTACCTAGTAACTGGGACCCGAGTCGATAGATCGCATTCCCGCCAACATGGGAGTTGTCGGGGTTGCCGTCGTCACGACTAGCCAAGAGTCCGCTGGGAGTCCTACGACAAGGGAGTGGGAGTTCTGGCCCACGTCGGTTTCTACATGTTCACCTACAATCTAATCTAGAAGATACTTCCGCTTGTGGGAGTTCTTCAAAGATATTCCAAGACCAGAAAACAAAACAAAAAGACATAGTGTAATGCTCACAATATTTTAGTTCTGACTATTCGAACACTCGGGCTTACTGCAAAGTGGGTGCTGCCCACTCTGAGCGGTTAACTTTTTTGAGAACCCCAGCTGCGACCAAACGGTCGACTTCCATACGAAGCGTTTGTTCGATAAGCACGTGCATGGTAAGGCGATACATTGGGATCTTTTAATTCGATATCGGGCTATAGTCCACTCCAGGGACCCAGGTTTCAGGGACCCTGCACGCACCCACGTTGGTGTGGTACTATGGCAACCACCATCAACAACGTGTGCGTGGACGTTATATAACGCGGCCAGGGTCCCTGCGGTGGACTTGATCCCGATATCGTATTCTTGGCCTTCCCATTTGCCGAGGCTGCCATCAAATAAACTGGCGTGCACCTCTAGTATGGCTCGCAACTGTGTTTGAGCTTCACTACTAAGGGCCATTCTTAACAGGCCAAAAAAAAAAGTGCGGATTTACCCGGATCTGGCGTCTGTCCTACCCCCGGTCCGCATTTTTTGATGCGGATCCGCGCGGATCCAACTCGTCCGCAAAAAAATTTACGGATGGCGCGGTGCGGAGCGGACCTCTCTAATGTAGACTTTTCTGGCGCGGAGGGCTGCAGAAGTCCTTCTTTTCTGGCGCGGAGGACTACAGAAGTCCTTTAAATATGCCCCGTATGCAACGCTGGTGTTAAAAAAAGTTTGGTGTATTAAAGTAACATGATGTCAGCAAATGGAGAAATATCGCCAAAGACATTGTCTTTATTGGCTGCAGTGTCCGCAGACGTCCACACGACAATTTTGATAAGAATGACATGCGGGTCCGCAATGGCGAACCCACGTCCGCACCGCTCCGCACGCCTCTGTTAAGAACGGCCCTAAGGTGTTTTTGACTTCGAACCACTTCGTCGAGATCAGCTGGTTCATATTTCGCGTCCAATATTTGTTGAATGCGTTTCATGGTTTCGTCTGAGTGACCAGTCTCCTTTATATAGTAAGAGGTTGCTTCTGTAGCTTCTGGATCTCGCATTGGGAGAACGGCGTCGTCCCAAGTGCATAAATGATGTTTGAAATCGAGAACAACTCCGAGATCAGTCATCACATCTCTACCAATAATCATGTCATATTGGCCTAGATCCTTGACGGTGTGTACTCGCCATTCGATTACCCGGTTATCGTGCAACTCAGGTAAGGAGAATAAAACCATCTTTTGTTCTGATGGTGGTGTTTTGCCAGCGATGGTACTGAATACTGATTTGAAAGTACCTGGTATAACGGGCAACTCTGCTACTAAGTCTTCGCGAATTAGTGTGTGACTGCCACCGCTGTCGATGAGTGCTTTGACTCGTGTTGGGCGTATTTGGTCTTTGTACGCATTGACTTTGGCAAAGGTCATTGGTACGAGGTTAACAGGATGGATTGAAGTTGGTGGCGTCTGTCCCTTACTAAGATCTCTAATTGCAAAAGATTCGTAATCAAAGTCTCTAAGATCGGTAGTTAAATGACTCTCACTATCACTATTACTACTACTGGGACCGCCTAATCCTCATTCCTGAACGGTGTCGGAGTAAGTGAATTGCTCCCAAGCGACACCATTGTTCTTCGAGGCGCTTGCAGCTTTAACTGCCTCAGAAACGGCTTCCTTAATCATCTGGGACCCAATCTGAGATGTCAATTGATTTCTAGATCGACACGAAATGAAACTGCGGCTTCTCCCCTACCAGACTCCTTCATACAACACTTGAGTTCGAGATGGGTAGGGCTGGAATTCCAAGGAAAGCGACGGATTGAAAAACGTCAGACCAAAATTGATTCCTTGCAGCGCCGAGGGTGGACGATCAAGACTATTCCCTTCACCAGGCACGATGCTCTAGCGTGGGAACTTGGTGATTTGGACAGGGACTCGGAAAAAGTTCGAGGACGATCGCACCACAAGAAGGATTGAAAGCCACCCAGTATTAAGGCAAGTCGATCGCCTACGTCTTCGGATGGAGGCTCCAGTTCTACTGAATGGGACTCAGATGGCTCTGATTCCTCTGGATCCTATTCTCCACCCTGTCCTCGCCGTGCCTCTCGATCGTCTCGCCGCTCTTTGTCCTCATCGAATGAATCTGACGGATCAACTTCAGACTCATCTGATGACACGAGGGCCCGAAGACGCAGGGAGCGTCGGAACCGCAAGGCGAGCCATCGAAGCTCAGGCGATCCCAGTCGTGGAGTTACTGCTTCGGTGGACCACCAGGGCGCAACCTTTCCAGGACGGGACCGCTCTACAAAGAAAGGGACCAAGATATTCGGAAAAGTTTTTACTGATCCCGACTTTGATAGTCACATGGGTGTTCCTAGAATGTCAAAATCAGGAGTTGATGAGCTTTACAATGCAGCGCTGGATGTGACAGCATTGCCCGGTACGTACAGATCCAACATGTTTGGAGATGACGATGTCAAGTATGTGTCTTAATAGGACATATTACATAGATACTCGTAGTCTCTTTAGACGTCCTAGATGACTTGGTATTAACCAATGGTAGCAGCCATACAACGTCATCACGTTGTGAGGAGACGGTCTGTACATTGTACGTCCGTCGTACGGTAGTAGCTCTCTTCTAGACCCATCTAGTCTTGAGGAGATGTTTGCATGTGTTCTATGAACTTTAGACTGGGATGCACAAGATGTTCTCTAGGTTCTCTAGGAGTCTATTGTGCATAGTAGTCTTGTCTAGTCTTGGATGTCAAGATCCTAGTCTTGGAATCATTCAAAGTACATTCTAAATTAGCTCATTATTTTCATTTCTATTGATCTGGATTTAGTCCTCAGTTGTCAGACGAAGGTGAGCTTGATAATGTCGTTCGGAGTTCGCAAGCTATACTGGCCAGTTTTGCTACAGGGGTGCGAGGTTCAAGGTCGGTCGTGGTCCAAGATGCATTGTGGAAGTCGCGGCAATGGCATGCCATGGGGCAGGTCAAGACTGCAAAGGCGTTTGTGAAGCATTGCTCGAACTTTCTGGGCAGTGAAAGAGATGCCTTTGAGCGCATGAATACGATTATGCGACCTATTCTTCTCTCCCGGGGTTATGGCAAGCGAACTGTCAAGGCCTATCTGACTATGGGGTTTATTCCCACGATTTGTCGAGTTACCTACCAGAACATGGGAAAGCTACTCAACCGGATTGGTGGCCTGCTTGTTACTTACCCCAACTGGGATCGAGGTGAGGCGCGTATGTTGTTTGATCATTTCAATGACAAACTTCTCCAGATTCGTATCAGTGCAATCAACCGCAGGTACTTCTTGCTCAAGTCGTAGTACATTTGCCTGCGGGATGCTGTTGCAGATAGCTTCTACCACACTTCCATGATCTCGACTGTCTATCAGAGCCAAGTGGTGCCCCCATCTGCTGGTAACCATGCTGACTCAGGCGAAGAAGAAGCTCCTCCAACTCGGTGCTCTTACTGCAAGAGCAAACCTCTCCACCAGATTTGTCAAGTAGCGGGCTCTCGACATTATTGCCCATTCGGTTTGCTGGCTTTGTCTGACCTTGCGGGCCTGCTCCGCTGCTTGTTGGATGCTGTTTTCCACGAAGTGTGGTTCTTTTGTTTGATGGGCTTAATGTCACTGAAGGCTTCGCAGATGCTCTGGGTGTCACGCCCCAAAGACTCGTGGTAGTCGATTCCCATATTTTACTCCGTCCATGAGAACCTGCCGATATACATGAATTGGGAGCGGTAAGCTTTGCGTTGTCGTGCTGCTGTCTTAAGAGTACACTACATGTTGCATTACTGCATGCGAAACTATGAGGAATTTGGCTTCACCTTCGTAAACAGAAAGGTGGAAATTTGACTTGAGGGGAGAGGAGAATGGTGGCTTGAGCAATCTGAGAGGATTGCGAGGGCGAGATTGAATATTGAAAAGTACTTGTAGACTTGGTGAAAAAGCTCAAACTATGAGATTATTCTACTTGTGATAGTGGTTTCTGGATCTTTTCCGGAGATTCGAAAGACTTCGAATGGCAAGATCAGAATACATAAGATCCAAGGTCTTGGCAAGATCAGTAGACCATGTTTGGAATGAGAAAATATGATGTAGAAAAGAGATCGATCGAAATCGATTTGGTCGTAGAGGCTGACGTCAGGAGGGCGCAACCAGAGGACGCAAGAGTACCATACCATGGGGCAGATGACTCATACCTCAACACTGCATATGCCCTTTAGGGGTCTAAAATAGTGAAGAGTGCAAGGAGTATGCATATGCAGTAATGCAACATGTAGTGTACTCTGAAGACAGCAGCACGACAACGAAAACCGCCATTAGGCATTTTGCCATCAGTCGTCTGTAGAATGAAACATGTAGTGTACTCTGAAGACAGCAGCACGACAACGCAAAGCCGCCATTTCAAATCAAACCTTCTCCTTTGCAAATCATCAACGAATTACTCCACGAAATTGTAGAGAGACGAGCCCGCACCAGCCAGGCAATCAATTTGGGGATTGCTCATCTCGCCACTCTTCGCTTTGAATTTTGGCTCTTCTTGGCTTCTTGCTGGGACTCCAACACCTTCAAAGGATCCCTGGTGACATATGACGGAGCATCTGTATCAGATATACGAATATCGAAGTATGTAGTCGTCGACTTCGCCCAGAACCCACGCACTGCCACATCGCCTCGTAGATCAGGTCCTGGGGCTGTGGCAGTTTCCTCCAGAGTCTCTCCTGAAGGAATGATAGGTTCATTCATCACAGCTGAAGGGGTATACAACTGAGAACAAAGCTCCTGCCATTCAGCCGCCAAGTCGTTGTGGCAGAGAAGGATGAGACCTCCTCTCTGGCATTGCAAGGCATGTTCAACAGAAAACGCCTCATTGGGACATCCATCACACTTCTCTGGCAAATCCAAAGGCATCATCCCATATCGAGACTTCGTTCCAAGGTTTTGTAAATCTTGTGTAGGGCTTTCCTCGTTCAGATGTCATAACCGGGGGTTAGTGACTCTGAGCAAGTACAACCACTCATTCTGTAAAGAGAGGGTCAGAGCTGTGAATGCCGACTGTGGGTATTTCTTGTCGGCTATTGCCAGCGTTCGGATACGGTCACACCAACTTCTGATCTTTGGCTCAACCCAAGAGGGGAAGTCTTCTTTGCATCCAATGAATCCGCCCATGTAACGATGACCAGAGGTGAGCTCGAACCCGAAGGGTGCAAGGATACGAGAAGCTCGCTTCTTCCATTTGGGTCTAACAACAACGACACTCTTCTTGGGCTCAGGGTAGTATCCGCGAGCTGGACCAATCTCTTGAAGCTTCTTCATGGCTCTGGAGATCAAAAGAGGATGCCCTGAAAAAGACGAATCATCTGCGTACCATGGCTGAAGGAGACCTGGAACGTGTCGTCTGATTTCTTCGGACAATGGAACTAGAGCTAAGCCATATAGTACCATGGAGAGGGGGTCTCCCTGCGTCACTCCTTCCTTCGATTCCAGGAAGGATGCCTTGGGAGTTTCGGAGCGCCTCAATACCAGAAGAGCAGCGTGGCGGTAGCAGTTGTAACTGAATCTTGCTCCCTCTGGCCACCGATGTCGGACTGTCCAAATCATTGCTTTCCGACTGAGCTCATTGAATCCATTTCGAGCGTCGACAAGAAGTGTCGCCACTAGTTAATCATTCTCATCTGGCCACTCTTCGCACTGAATTTTGGCTCGAATTGTCGCATCATTATGATCCTGAGCGTCTGGCATGGAATCATTTTCTTCACAAGTTGGCGGAAGTGACTTGTCCTCAGAGTCACCCAACAGGCTTGGGGATGAAATAGGTTCCTCTTCTTCAATGCTGGATTCACAATCCACCTCAATACTGGACACAGAGCTGGAGTCCTCCGTATCTTCCAATAGGTTTGGAGATTTCTCTTCTACCTCAGTACTGGGATTTGAGTTAGGGTCACGACCTTTTGTACGGATATTGTCCCCCGGGATGATAGTACTGCTCCCAGCGGTTCCGGATTCCACGCTGCTGTCATCTTGTTCTTGCTCATTGAATCCATTTCGAGCGTCGACAAGAAGCGTCGCCACTAGTGGATCATTCTCATCTGGCCACTCTTCGCTCTGAATTTTGGCTCGAATCGTCGCATCATTGTGATCCTGAGCGTCTGGCAAGGAATCATTTTCTTCACCTGTGCCATTTTTCTTTTCCTCTCATTCTTGACACGTATATCTATAATGTCTTGTAAAATATCTCCATGCTGGGACATAGTACTGGTGCTGCAGGCTTGGCATTCCAACGCCTGGCAAGAGGAGCCATAGGGCAGTCTTGCGACTCCAACCTGAGCAGACTACGCGCAATAGGAGGAAGGAACAACTTAGTGGTGATGATGATCAAGATGGTCGTCTTGAGCTGGTGGAGGAGTCGAATGCACCACCCTCCGTGGATAAGGAGATGGAGGAAGACGACAATAGCTGGCAACTGAGTGTTGATGGAAATGACACTCAGTATTGTGTCGAAATCCCAAGGTGTTGTGAATGTTCAGAGAAAGCGAAATGCTGTCGACGCATCCAAAACAAAAGCACAGGTAGAAATGGGAAGAGGAGAGGTGCAGGATGCGAATGCTTGACCAACGGGCGCAGGTGCACTAACTGCAGATGCCTAGCACACTGCACTAACAATGGGCGGAACCTGACAGCACCATCAGCACCATCAGACCCACAACACCCACCTCGAATTCGTCAACCACAACGATCGGACGAAGAAGATCCACAGTCCGTTCAAGTGGTCCCGGCAGAAGGCCACCCCCCACAAGCACCACAACTTACCACCAACGCGGCATACAGACCTCGTGACCTCTCACCAAGAGAGAAACTTGTTGTCACGCAGGATCCACAAGCCGATTTGCCCGGATATGAGATGACAGCTGATTTCATGAAGACATCATCGCAGGGCGGGTCCGACAAGCTGTCCGGCGACTAACCAATCGCCATGGCGGAGGAGTAGTGGCCCCTGAGGGCCTTTGCACTAAAACGGGCCGTCCAGTTATTGAGGTTTTGGCAGAGAAGCATCCTGACCTTCGTGAACCAGAGAGACTCAATCAAAGAGATGGGTCATTCGAGCCGTATGCGACAACTCCTACGGTGCCCCCAGTCCTGATCACCGAGGACATAGTCCAGAAAGTCGCAAGGCACTTGTCAGGCTCTGCAGGTCCAGGTGGAGTTGACTCAACTTCGCTCACCAATTGGCTGCTCCGGTATGGGGATCAGTCCAAAGCACTCCGAGAGGAGTGGGCTGCCTTCACCACATGGCTGGCTACTTCCCATCCTCCATGGGCAGCTTACAGGGCATTGATGGCTGGTCGTCTAGTTGCACTAGACAAGTGCCCCGGAACCCGACCGATTGGAATTGGCGAAATCTACAGACGACTGATGGCTAAATGCCTACTGAAGACTACCCGAGCTAACGCAACCAAAGCAGCAGGAAACCACAACCTTTGTGTTGGTCTTAAAGCAGGCATCGAGGTGCAGTACATGCCGTGCAAGCCCTACACTCTCGAATTATTGAAGAGCGAGGCGAGGAACGAGATGACAGCAGCGTGGATTCCGGAACCACTGGGAGCAGTACAATCATCCCGGGGGACAATGTCCGTACAAAAGGTCATGAGCCTAACTCAAATCCCAGTACTGAGGTAGAAGAGGAGTCTCCAAACCTATTGGAAGATACTGAGGACTCCAGCTCTGTGTCCAGTATTGAGGCGGATTGTGAATCCAGCATTGAAGAAGAGGAACCTATTTCATCCCCAAGCCTGTTGGGTGACTCTGAGGACAAGTCATCCCCGCCAACTTATGTCGGATGTGACTGAGGATCAGTCATGTCAGGAGTCAAGAGTCCATTCCTGGATCATATGTACGACTCATAATATCAACGAGAGATGAAGACTATGGAGAGTCTAAAGGATAGATGCATACGAGAAGAAGAGAGTTAATCCAATGGATCAAGGAGTGCTAAAGGGCTGCGACCTAAAAGGGAGCAGACATCAGACTAAAGAGCAGAGAAGGAGGTTGAACGACACAAAGGATTGTTCTAGGAGGACTTCAAGGGACAATAGACCTATGAGGAACAATGTTCTATGAACAATAGACTGCAGTAATTTGTGGAACAACGGTGTCAACAAGTGGTGTCAAACACAACAGAAAACCATTTGGAAAGGCTGACAATATGCAAAAGCATCGAATCGACAAAGCTAAGAATCAGCAAATTAAACATTATTCAAAAGTACCAAAATGAGTCAGTAAAACGTTGCTGGAATATGGATATTCCGACATTCTTATACGAACCTAGGTGAAACCCTATTCAAGAAGCAGTTTTAACTACTGGCAGATTGTCCACTTGTAAGGAAGGTGCAAGTGTGGTACTACACTCAAGCTAACCCAAGAGGAGAAGTAAGTTAAACCTCACAAGCCTTAAGGAAAGAAGTAACTATACTATATACAAGAAAGAAAAGAAAGAAACAAAAGATAAACAAAGAAAACAAAAGAAAAATATATATATATCCAAGGCAATAAAAGATGAGTGACACTGAACAAGACTATAAAGACTCCACCAAGGTTTATGTCCCTAATTTCAATGGTGAGAAGAGTTTATGGGACCAGTTCCATGAGAGATTCAGAGCTAGAGCTGACTACAGAGGATACTGGAACCTATTGGTAGGAAGGGAAAAGCTTGAGCCCTATACTATGCTTGATGTCATTGATGGCACCAGAGACGGTATAGGTGATTTGGATACGGATGATGAGGAGAAGGCTGAATCAGAGGGAGAACAAGAAGTTGAAGTTAGAGCTGCGACTACTGGAGATGATGATGATGAAACTGAAACTGAAGCACCAGATGTGGGAGGTACAGTAACTAGGACTCAGGTGGCAACACCAACTGTGGCTACAACTACAGACATTGCTACATCTGCTACAGGACTACAAGCAGGAGGGCAAAAGGCCACTATGAAGAAGCTATCAAAGTGGGACAAGAAGCATGCTAAGAGGCAAAGGTAGCTGAGAAGATTGAACCTAAGTGGGTATTATGACTTGATCCAAGCATGCAGTGGTACTACTACCAAGGCTAGGATTGCATTCAACTTGGTGAAGTCCACTAGGTCAATCAACTTCCCAGACATCTGGGGGGCATTTCCCATGCCTTTTTTGGCGTCATAGCCATAGTGCTAGCGACTACATTTATAGGAATCAATATATTGACCCGAAATTGAATCGTAGGAAAGTTACTCCAATAGGCGTCTCCGCTGATTACGTTCCTGCTCGCCGCATTGGATTGACATGTGTAGGTCTAAGCGGATGTCACGACGATGACTTCATTGCAGTCCAAAACTTTGCAGTGGGGGATGAGGAAATTCAAGGCCTACCATGGGACATAACAAACAAACAGCTGAGTCTCCAATTCGATGGACATGGCAGAAGGAAGAAGAGGATTAGCAAAGAGACCACCCGACAGCTCGAATACAAAGATCTGGGTTTCACCTCAGACCTCAGCACCAGCAGGGTATTCTCCGACCTTGGACTGCTGGGACCGAACCTTTTGGAAGGCAGCCAGTCGCCCATCGGAGAAGATATTTTTCGGTCTGTGTCAAGGTTTGTTGAAAAGGTTGACAATTACTTTGACTTTTGTACTTTCCAGACAGAGGAAAGACGGCGACTATTTGCAGGACAGTTGGGAATAGGGAATCGGGTTGAGACTACACGGGCTGCTGCATACGATTGTAATCCAGAAACATGGTTGCAGCCACACATCGACGGTTTCAATGGAAAAGATGAAGGGTATACCCATGTGGTATGGGCTTCCCATATTGATGACAAGGCCAACCTCCATCCAAAGTGTTTCCAAGACTATCCCCCCTCAACCGGGATGAATGGAAAGCCCATTATGAAGCCACTCATGGCGAAATAATCGAAAAAAAGATAGACGGTGGCAGCAAGTGTCGGTTGTTTCAAGGGATGTATAGCAGACATTCTATCGAGAATTATACCGCGAGGCTTTCAAAGTTCGGTGGATCCATTGATCTCTTCAAACGAGTGTACGAGAAAGCTTTTGAACATGACATCCGGTTCTTTGGACAAGCGACAGTGGCTTCTGCGATCCCTCTGAAGGAACTTGCTGAAAGCAACATATGGAACTTCGGAGTTGTCAAAGGAAATATGCAGTTGGAGGGTCACTTGCAACCCTACATTTCTTTGGCTGACATCCTCATCACACGGTTTAAGTTGGGCTATGGGGCAGCTTTTGCTGTTGTTTTTGTTCTTTCGTTGAATTCAAGTTCCGTCTTGGAACATACCATTGCTTGTCACCTACTATTGAGAGAGAAAAACAGAGAAGGACGAGGGGGGAAGCAAATGCCAAGAAGAGGGAGAGGTATCACTCCATAGCTGGAAGGCTTCTGTATTTCTACCACAAGGTCTCCACTATTGGCGTGGGACACATATTCCCCGGAGTGGAATTCCCTCCGGGCGACAGATACTGTGATACATTTGGAGAGGAGCGGATGGTCCACAGGATGGAATCTGGATTTCTGTCTCCGTTGGCTTCCAGTGAGGATGAACGAGTAAGATTCTTTGAAAATAGTTTCTGGCAACTCATACCTCAACTGATTGTGATGATTGACGAGACCGATTTCAAGGCGGACGAAAACACACTTGAGAAGATATACAGCCTTGTTTTGAAATGTATTCCGGTCTGGACGTTGAAGCCTCGATTGGTCGACCACTTCCTGTCATTGCTGTCCCTGTTGGGTTTCATACCACTGGCTTTCTATCCCATTATCAGCCGGAGAGGAGGAGAGAAACATCTGCCAACATATCAATATTTCTCTGGCATTTGTACAATACAGAAAATTCCGTGCCCTACTCCTTGGAAAGACGATGTTACAGCAGCCATGAAGACAGTACTGGAAAGAATTGCTCCAGAGTTTGCAAGCTACACTAAGTCGGAGCAGTATGTCCAGGGTGCTATCGAGATAGTGGGTAATTATGTCAGGGCACAGACCGAAAAGAAAGTTTCCCAGGGGTTGCTTAACTTGGGAGCACCCAACTTCGTGGTGAACCAAGGAAATCTATCTTTCTTTGTTGGTGACATGCACTTTGTCCCGATTGGCGGAAGAGGTGTTTTTACACCACCCACGGCTGCTGGGATCCAGCCAAGTGATATGCGTGATCCTAATGCACACAGGAAGAATAATGTACTTATGGTCCCTCTCAAGAGTGTTTGGGACGACAACCCCAAACTGTTGCAAACTTTGGTTGATATGCAGACTGAGTATAAGAAAAGGAACAGAGTGTCGAGTTGGGGGGTACCATGGGGTGGACGGAGGGGTGAACCCAGTTGGTCACTTCCATATTTGAAAATCCTTGTATGTTACTTCGCAATGTTATTACTATTTCATACAACTTGTCCTCATTTCCTTCTTCTTTTCTTGGATACATTACAACACCAGCCACTATAGAACAGTTTTGGCCATTCATCTCGGGGTGTCACCACTAGAACACGTTCTTTGGCCATGTCCGTTGGACTCCGTATAGGTTTTGGGCTCACGGGAAGGTTTTGTGGGTGTTTGTTAAACTCCAACACCAACACATTCTTCTTGATTGATGAGATTGGCACTTTGGTTAACACAGGGTAGCCTTTTCGATACTCTTTCCGCCACTCTTTGAAGATTAAACGAGGAGGCTTGTCAGCGCTTCTTGGGACAGGGTCCCAACCAACACCATGGACAAGAGCAGACGGCACGTTGTCAGAGTCAAGATAGAACAGACAGCACTTCACAGGGAGATATTGTGGGTTCTGGTCATGACGACCTTCGAAATGAACAATAGCCCAGTCATACCAATCTGGTTTGTCTTTCCCAAAGGCTGGATGTGCCCTTAGAAAGCGACCATCTCGGTCCTGGATCTCGGCCCAGATATCCACCGACCGAAGTTCTGGTTCCATTTCCAACAACTTTTGTATGATGTATTCTTGTATGTGGACGGGTGGTGCTTGGATGTCGTTCTTCCCTACCCTTGTCCGTTGGATCAAATGTGTTCTCCTCCTAATGCCATTGTCAATGCGTTCTAGACAAAAGTTGGGAACGTTCCTGGAGAAGAAGAAGTCCCCGATAGCTTCAATGATCCCTGTCCCGTTGGCCCGTGACATCAATCTCTCATGCCAAATGTTCACATGGACCTGACCACCATCCAATATTGTTTCATCATCGGTTGATTCCTTTTCCTTCAGGTGTTGTCTGGCTTTGTTCAACAACACCGAGTCTGAAATTCTTGATGCAGTTTGTTTGGTGAACACATCTACATCCCTATTCTTTTGGGCTGTGTGCGATGGTTCCTTTGCCCATTTTTTCAATCCCCGTTCACAGCTTCCCGCTTCACTTTGGGATGGATCACCGAACAGTGGTATCTGTAAACTGGCACGGAGATGGCAATGGAACTTACAAATTGCCCAGTCAGTCGTTTTGTCGCCACGGTAGAAACATGCATCCACCTTTTCCATGGCCTCACGAATGCCATTGTCAATTGTTTCCAAGTCTGAACGTTGTTCAATATCCATGCTCTGTGAATGGTGAAGATAGTCATGATACAACAGGCAGATCTCCAAAACGTGGCACATTTCTTCCAGTTCACACAGGACAGCCCCAGTGGATGAGTACTTTGACATGGAAACTGTCTTCCTTTTGCGATGCTTCAACACATTTGTGCCCCGAATCAGTGATTTGCATATCAACACGTTGTTCTCTCCTTTGCTCACGGCCTCGTCACTTGGTTGATTCTTGGAACGTTTCTTTGTTGGAGGTGGCTTCGACATGTCGAGGGCAGACTCCATCTTCTTCACTGCGGTACTTTCCATATTGGAGAAGATGTCCCTTTTCCGTTTCTTGTTGGAGGACACAGGAGCTTGTTGGAGGATCTTCTGTTTGTGACCTGCCGGCATAATATCCCACACCTCTCGGCATAACATCATCGTCTGGAGAGCATCAAGATTTATTTCTGTAAAAAATGCAAGATCCAGTTTTCTGAGATGCGCGGCGATTTCTTCAATGGCACGTTGGTCAATCATTCCTTGTTCTTCAAACGCAGAAGGGAGTTTCCTGGATACCAATAACATCGGGATGCTTGGTATTTTACCAAGTGTCAACGGGATGTTGTTGTTCTTCTGGGAATCCCGTTCGTCAAAGGTGATGTAGCTATCTTGTGACAGCTTGATAGCTTTACTATATGCTACTTGGAGATCCTTGTTCATGAGCAAAGTTACGAGAAGACTGAATATCATTCCGACTTGTTCACCTGCTGTCAACATTGTCATGTTCGAAAAGCCTGGTTTAATGTTGATGCGGGGATAGTCCTGTCTGACACTACTATGGAAACCGGCAAACGTATGAGTCACTGCAGCCTCAATTTGACTTTTCAATACCTCGCCCCCCAATCCGCTGTACAGCAACTGGGAAAGGTATTTGAAGAGTCCGCTCTGGTTGTAATGCATGATATCATCGAGCGTTGCTGTATGGATCCCTCCCTCGTTTTCTCCAAAGTCCATATTGTTGAATGCGTTTTCAGTTGGGTAGAGTGAAAATGTGCTTTCCAGTATCTTACGGGCAAGCTTTGATCGATCGTCTTCCTCGGGAGGTGGATCCTGGTGGCTTTGAATAATTCATGTACTGCCTCGATCGGGAATGGTGTGCATGTTGGAACTGGATACTGCAATACAGAGAAGTGGCTGCACATGCAAGACCTGTGTAGTCGGACTGAGCCCCAAGTACCTGGATTCTTTTTCCCGCATAGTGCATCTTGGCTTTTTTGATCTCCCATCACAAAGGCAATAGGCATATGGACTTCAACTGTTTGACGAATACCTCCTAGATTGACTTCAAGGATAGGGGGGTTCCTCTGGAGTGTGCTAATCTCATCCAGTAACAGCGACAAGAGTTCGTGATAGGTTTGGATATTGGTCTCTGCTGTTTTGTTCCTTGGGTTACCCATGGAATTGCTATGTTCTTGTTTGTTGGGATTGGGTGCATAGATGGATGGAACCAAGCCCAGGTGGCGCCATGCATCTGCATTTCTACAGACATGACAGCGGAGTAGAGCTGTGGTGAACATCAGCGGTTCCAGGTTGTAACGTTGGTTGTTGGATATGGGGGTGCTGTCTATGTATAGCACCAATGGCAACAGAAATTTCTGGAGATGCCTGTTTGGATTTGATTCAGCATTGTCGTTTTCGCTATTCATCATCCTGTGGTGTGTATCATGGTACCATTGACCAGAACACACTTCTACAAACTGGTCGTCGTTTTCAGCTTCAAATTTCTCAAATCTCCTTTGGACGTCGTTGTTGGCACATATTTCCTGAAGAGAGTTGAAGTATGACATGCTTAGGAGATCCTTCAGTTGCTCTAGAAACGAAAACTTGGTAACTTCAAATCTCATCCCCGTTGATGCCGTGTAACTGATAGAGGTTGGGACTGGAGGGTTTAACTTTTCTCTCAAAGTTTTAAGGAAAGTCTGTCTCCGTGGCAATCTTGTGACATCTATCTCTTGTCCTTTCTTGAGCTTTTTCTTGTTTCGTTTCAATGTTGCAATGATCTCATCATACTACATATACAGAGGTGCACGTCCTTTTTGACACAATGTCATCAATTCGAGTGCGATTGTGTCTTCCGGTTGGGTGAATAGGTCCTTCGTCTCTGTGGGTGTGGCTTCTGTTGGTGGAGCGAATTGTTGGTCTGTTACATCCTCATCTTCCCTTTGATCAAATTCTTCAACCCTTTCCTCATCCGATGACAGGTCAATAGGCTCATCTTCCTGAGGACTATCTTCTGTTACATCTGATTGCTCTTCACTGTTTGTGGGGGAGGTACCGTCAAGTACCTCTTGGCGGTTGAGAGTTGGCTCTGTGGTGGCTTGGGTTGCACGAGATGCCAATGGTGTATTCCGTTCTTGTATGGGGACAAGAGATCTCAATTGTACAAGCCTTTGCCTGCCGGTCCAATGATTTTTCATACGGTTTCGGAATGTGCTATACATGCCAACTAGTGTGCTGTGGTCAAACGTTACTGCTGCTTGTTTGGTAAATATGGTACAATTCGCCTTGGTTGAGTACGTTTCTTCGAGATTGAGTACTTTTGTGGCTACGGTGATTCCATAATGGAGGGGATGGTGAAGTACCCCTTTTGAAAGTGGGGGAAATACACCATGTTGTTTACCCTGCACTGCATTTTGCCTCCGATCAACATGGGGTACTACCAGATTCTATCATGGGTGAACTACTAAATTGATATCAAAGTATTGATAACACTAGTTGTACTATATGCATATTACAAGTCATGTTGTTCTGCCCCTCTACTTCTTGCACCGAGAGAAATATTGCTCCATGGTTGATTGTTTGCCCTTCTTCACTTCCTTCTTGGTTTTGTTATCCGCAATCTTCCTTTTCCGTGTTTCTGACTTCTCCTTTAGTATTGCTTTTGCATGTTGACCTTCATCAACAGGCAGACGAGCAGGTCCACATTCGGTGCAGCATATCCACTTGTCAAAGATTTGCTTGCATGAAAGGCACTTGCTCTTTTGGAAACGTTCATCAAGTGCCTTTTGTTGGAATTTTGTGAGCCATTTGTTTCCAAACAATGGCGATAAGTGGTAGTTGTGGTAATCCAACGGGTCACCCTTCCTTTTGTACCTCTTCCATTGACTTCTCTTGTTGTTGGTGGTGGACATGTTGTTGTTTTGTTTGTTTTTGTTTTACTAGTGTTTGATTGGCATGCTGCTGCAGTCTATGGAGTCTAATATTGAACAGCTCTTGAAATATTTGGCGCGCGCCAGCATTTTGTTGTGTATCCTTCTACCTTTGTCAGTAGTGGTGCATTTCACATAAATTTGGTGGCAGTGGTTCAAAGTACCACTTTCAGCACGCGCACATGATTTTCATCTCCAATGTCCCCATGGAGTTGAGCACTGCCAAACAACACACTCCGAATAGTGGCAGAACCAAGAATCGTGCTCCTCCGTCTCTTGCTGGTGAATCTGCTGATGTTGGTGCTACATCTAGCCACAATGATAGTTCCTTATCAACTCGCCCTAGTACTCATACCACTGCTGCGGTGTCCGCTGCTAGGCCACCACCCAGTAGAAGAACTAGTGTGGGGGGTGCAACCTCCCAGCCTGGTCGGAGTGGTGGTGTAGTTGGTGGTGGGCACAGTGTGGCTGGTGGGGGTCTGTCAAGAGTCTCTACTAGTAGATCATCTGGCATTGTCACCACATTGGTAAACGACAAAGATCAGGTTGCTAAAGACTTATTGATACTTTCCAATTTTGTAAAGGATGAAATGTACTACAAGGCTAAGTTTGTTTTCAGTGCAGATGATCTCGTCATGGAAGGTCAAGGCAGTTTTTTGTACAAGCATTTTGTACAATCTTGCCTTCATAAAGTTGCCAGTGGTACCCTAAGGAACGATGATGACAAGCTTGCCTATTGCAAGTTTCTGTGGTCAATGGCAACCTCTAGGAGACTCCAGATGGACTCGCTGGCTATGAAACGGAGTGCTGTTTACACTGTTATGCAGAACCGATTCTTTTGTAAGTTTTCCTTGAGGAGCGTTCTGTGTTTTTACGATGTGCAGGTCCTCTCACTTCATGTACTATTAAGATTTGTGTCAACTTTGTGCTGACAACAATGCTTATATGATTGCTTTTGAATGCTTTGAAGAAAGGTGGAATTTCCCCAAGGCATACGATCTGTTCTACCACTACTTCTATCGGACCGTTATGGGAGAAAGGAACTGGCGTTCAAGTTTGAGAGATCACAGTCTGTCCTTTGGTCAGACGAACTCTGAGGCCTTTGCTTTGTTGCTTCTTAAAAACAATTACAAGGCTTGGATTGCCCAAGCACTCATTGCTTTGGATTTTGATACTCAATACAGTATTGAGCTGGAGCGAAGGCGTACCACCCGTCATCTTGCATCCACTTCAATAGAAACTATGTTGTCACAGAGACAAAGTTTGTTGGACGTGGCATTGCCGAAAATGGAGTATGCCAATAGGGGACCTCTTACCAGGGTTGAACAGAGGCGGGTCATAGGCACCAATGAGGAGGATGAAGCAGCAGGTCTGGGAGTCATTCATCGTGATGAGGAGGAGGATGATGATGACGATGATGATGATGATGACGATGAGGTGGACCGTGACGTGCGAGCTCGTATCAACCAACTGGTAGCTCAACAAAATGATGGTGGTATCCAAGCTGGAATTGATAAGTTGATTGCTGAGCATGTGGAAGTACCTGTTAATGTCGCAGACCAGTTATGGTGCATTGTGGGACCATCAGAGCAGGATGATGATGATGATGACAATGAGGAGGAAAACAAGCTTTACAGAGATGCCACACAACGAACTATTCAGAAACTGGCTGATATTCAGAAGAAATTGGATCGAGCGGAGTTGTCCCAATTTGATTCAGACATTCAGCAGTTGCGTGCCATGTCAGCCAGGACCATACCGCAAAAAGGATTTTCTACTACGTCAGTCGTGCACACGTGAATCCTGGGTTTTGGCAAGCGTTATTCCTAGAGTATGATTGGTAGGTACAATTGGACATAAATACAGGTAGTTGGTTCACACCATACAGCAAATTGGCTTTCCAGGGATAAAAGAACACAGAACACACTATGAAAGAATTTTGTTAATCGAAAATGGGGTAGAAATTTAGAAATCATTTAAATGTCTAGCATTTAACAAGGATTTCATTTAACGCAAACGCACGAGAATTTTGCCGACGAATCTAGTCATCACTTAAAAGTCCGTTGAAGTCACTGACACGACTCAAAATGACTAGGAGGGACTACTACTGACTACGAGGGACTACAAGGGACTACTACTGACTACGAGGGACTACAAGTGACTAATAGTGTGTTCTAAGTAGTCACTTCCCCTCATTCTAATCCCCCAGTTGTAAAAAAATCCAAAATTCGCACGAGGGTGCATTTATTCATCGTTCATGGTTCATTTCATTCCGTTCATTTCGTTCATCGTTGTTCATTACGACCATCATCATGCTGGTTCAATTCATTCATTTCGTTAATCATCGTCTCGTCCTGCTGCTGGCTCATTTCATTCATACATTTCTTCATTGCGATCATTGAGAGCATCATCAAGTCGTTCATTGCGATCATCATCATGCTGGTTCGTTTTTCATTGCCATCATCCATTGCCATCATCCATTGCCATCATCATCAGGGTCACTGTTTTCATGGCTCGTTGTGGCTGATGCAGATGGTGTGTGGTGTGGCGGCCCGAAGATCTGTGTGCGCACCCTCGTGCGAATTTTGGATTTTTTTACAACTGGGGGATTAGAATGAGGGGAAGTGACTACTTAGAACACACTATTAGTCACTTGTAGTCCCTCGTAGTCAGTAGTAGTCCCTCGTAGTCAGTAGTAGTCCTTTGTAGTCAGTAGTAGTCCCTCCTAGTCTTTAAGTCATCATCAGTCACAATTGATCGCCAGAACCTACGACATATCGCGGACACAAGATTTAACAACACTCCTGCTTCTAGCGGTATTTCTACATAATAATGCCAAGATTCCCAGTAATGTTTGTTCCGAAAATTAAGGACAATTTTTTCATTGCAAAATTCCCAAGTGAGGAAGTAGCGTTAAATGTTGGTCGGAAAGCCAAATTGCAAATCCGTTTATAACCCCAGACGAAGACAAAAGGGGAAAGGGGAACCCCACCAATATCCCTAAAATAAAATTTCAGACCGAAGGCGGCAAAAATTGGCACATGGTCATTTGAAAGTAGTTGAAGCATGTGCTTGCACCCAAAAAATAAAACAAAAAGTCACAACAGGAGGTCACAGCAGCACATCCCACATGACACAAACAACAACAACCTTGTCACTTGTCAACAACAACAACAGACTCACCACCACACCACTGCTGCTGTCGTCAGAATGGACATCCCAGCCCCGGGAAGTTGTGTGTAGCCCATGGCATTTATGCAGGTGCTCCCTCCATCCATGCTGGGATGAAACTTCTGGTGCAGCAGCTGGTGGCGGCGGCTGGTAGTTCATGTTCTTCCCCCCCTGTGGCACCACAAAAAAACAGTACTAGACTCACCACCATACCACTGCTGCTGTCATCAGAATGGACATCCCAGCCCCGGGAAGTTGTGTGTAGCCCATGGCATTTATGCAGGTGCTCCCTCCATCCATGCTGGGATGAAACTTCTGGTGCAGCGGCTGGTGGCGGTGGCTGGTAGTTCATGTTCTTCCCCCCTGTGGCACCACAAAAAATCAGTACTAGACTCACCACCATACCACTGCTGCTGTCATCAGAATGGACATCCCAGCCCCGGGAAGTTGTGTGTAGCCCATGGCATTTATGCAGGTGCTCCCTCCATCCATGCTGGGATGAAACTTCTGGTGCAGCGGCTGGTGGCGGCGGCTGGTAGTTCATGTTCTCCCCCTGTGGAACTGTAGACTCACCACCACACCATTATGGCTGTCAGAATCATGGACATCCCAGCACTGGGAAGTTGTGTGTACTAGCCCATGGCATTTATGCAGGTGCTCCCTCCATCCCCCCATGCTGGGATGAAACTGGTGGTGGTCGCCGGTTCATGTTCTCCGGTGTGGCACAAACAACAACAGTAGATGATGCTACATAACCAGCACCTCACTTTGCTATTAGTACTACTACAGCATTGACTGGCTGTTCTCTTAATTTAGTTCTTTTTAGTTTTGCTGGACATTTTGCCAGCATTTGTACTAGTACGTAGATTGACATCACAAGAAGCAGTTTCAACTTCATGGCTTAGTTTGGACTGGTGTGATGGATGGTGCAGCAAGAACAGTCAAAGTGGTCCTTCTTCATGCTTCAGTTTCGCGCCAAAAGTCAATCATACGACAACAACCACAACAATAATATTGTCAATTGTCATTTTGTTAGGAGAAAACTGGTGACGCTGATGTCCTCCTTCCAACAGGAAGCTGCACGGTGCCTCAACCTTGTGTATGACTGTCAATGGAAGGGGCAGATCATACTGCCACTTGTACGCATCCCTGCCCTTCCACAAGGAACAACTAGCAATGAAGCACTACAAGACCAGTACTACTCTGCTTGTATTGCAAGCCGCTCCCCGGAGTTGACCAACATCTGTGACTATGTAGGAGGAGGCACGAATGGAACCTATGAGCGGCTGTATTTTGATCCCAGTGTGTACAAGAAGTGCAATTCTGGTAGTGGTGGTGGTGTTGATGATTCCTCAACTTGTACCTGGAACTCAAGGACCTTTGAGGAACTTAAAATCTTCATTGGTAAAATGGCTTTACAAGGAGGTTCACCTGTGTTTTGTGATGGGGGTCACCAACCCCATGCCAGACGGTTCCGTTGCAACTGTTGTTTGAACCGCAAAAAATCTAAACGGGAGATGGAAAAGCAAAAACTACGAGAAGAAGCAAGCTATCGAGTTTCGTCCTTGGTGAATGACAAGAAAAAGAATGCTCGAGGCCAAGCAGGCAGAAAGATGCCTAGGAGGACAACACATGCTATCTCTGATCATAGCTGTCCTTTTGGCTTCACTTTGAAACATGACAGTCTAGGTCTGTTTTACATCTATTTGGGGCGTAACTGTGGCCAATCAATTCATCAAGGGCATCCACGACTTGACCCATCATCATTCACTATTCCCGCTCGTTTTATTTCAACTGCTGATCAAGAGTCTTTACTGCACCTCACCAGAGCTAGTGCTGGCAATAGTATAGGACGTTCATGGCTGAGCAAGCAACCACCATGATGGATCGAAGTGAGTGCCGTGGACGTATGATGGCAGCAGCTGAGGATATCCTGCAGGCTGTCTCTAATGGACATGGCAAGGATATTCTTGAGGAAGTCTTGCAGCATATGCAAAACGCAGCTGCCAAAATACGAGGGAAAACATTGGCAGCTAGTACTACTAGGGCCAGCTCCACAAGAGCCGGAGCAGACTATGATCAGGACCTCAAAGAAGATGAGAAAAGGAAACGAAAAAGAACCACACCAGATGAGAAAGATGGAGACAAAGAAGCTGTCGTGGTGGGCCTCATAGTTGAGTGGCATCAAATCAAAGGACCATGCTACAATACTAAAAGGCATAGTAGTAACCACAACTGAGTGGGTGACAAGACGATGCGAGAAAATAGCTATGAATCTACTACTGTAGTAGCACCTGGTACTAACAGGCCGTCGTCATCTTGTTGTTTGTTGTCCTGCGTCCTGCTGGCTGCTTGTGATGCTCCTGATGGTAAGAAACCAGGCCAAAAATGGTTCCTAGCTAGTACTAGTAGTAGATGTAGTACTTGCATCTTGCATCAATGGTAGTACTGTGTACTGTTCATCCAATCTTACCACCATGACGACAGTACTACTCCTTGCTCCTTGCCATACTAGGTACGACTAGCCTCCTCCTCAACCAGCACCTTCCCAATCATGTCTCACCCATTGTGCTGTGAACTGCTGACATCAAGAATCAAACAAAAAGTTTCACAAAAATCAAACAACATTAGTACTAGTAGTATGTCAGAAGCAGCAACAAGCACAACAAAAACAAGGACGAGGAGGAAACAAGAATGAGGAGGATGTTCTTCTTCTTCTTGCCAGCAGCACCACTTACCTGCAGCAGCATGGTGAATAGCATGACACACGATGAATGTTGGAGGATGAGAAATGAAAATAATCAAAATGTTGTTTCAATTGTAACCACATCCATTTCAGCGGGAGATTTGAATTTGAAATAGGCAGTGCAGGTCGGAAAGAATCTGGAAGTTTGGATACCACTCTATTGAGGGACATTTTCGGGGGCCCCTCTCCCCTTGAAAATTCGTCTGGGGTTACAAACGTATCCGTGTGATTGAGGTTGGTTTCGGGTCCTAATATGTGTCCCAGTTTCCTTTGTATGTGCATACATATGTCCGAACACAGTGGTGGGGTGTATCACGACTACCTCAGCACTAAAGCCATTTTGCGGTATGGTCCAGGATAGAAGATGCGACCATGCCACCACCCAGCAAACGGAAGAAAGGTAATAGTGATTACGGCAGCAGTATCAGCAAACGTGGCACGAAGGAGACCAGGAAGTTGTTGAAAGAAATGAAGTGTTACACAAAGAAAGTAGGTGACGATGAGCGTAAGTGCAAAGGCTGGACAGAAGCTGGCCATGAGTATCTTCGTGTAAAGAGAAAGTTCGTCATTGCACCAAATGTTGCAAATGACAGAGTATTTGAGAGGCTGTATCGTGCTTACACTAACGGAGAATCCAAACGCTCTACAAAACAATCTGGGGAGAAGTACGTTCCCAATCGCCTGGATATGTGGGAGTATGAATATTAGATTTCAAATGGTTCCACTATTAGAGAATTTATTGTGTATTTGCTAGTCACTTGATTATGTTGTACTGTAGATAGTCCTTCTCATACATAATCAGTACAAATCGAGCAACTTATTGGTGATCCATCATTTGAGCCAAAACTGCATACATTTGATTAAATTAGCTGATGCATGGCAAAACGGGTGGATAGACTGTGGGGTAGTGGATCTACTACGAAATCAAGGATATGGTACAAGATTGGCGATATACTACAAATTGGGTAACATATTACAAACAAGTCCGATATATTGGTAATACGTCAATATATTGCAAATCGGCAGAATATACTACAAAACTGTCCTTGTGACATGTAATAAATATGCATGGTGGAATGCGACATGCATGGCATAAATGCATTTACGTAATTAGATAAGCATTGTCGCAGGAGCGTCACAGTCAGGGTGTGACATTTGCGGACAATCAGAATAGTGACTAGTCATCGAGTTCAAAGGTTACTTGATTAGACAAAACTAGTGTATCGATTAATATAGTCGATCGGCAGATTGGACCAACCGACCCCCAGATGGATGGCAATATAACTGAGGCATGGGCAAAACTATTGAGGAAGTATAAGCCCAGTACTACACCCACACTAACCAAGTTGACTAATCTTTTTCATGGTGCAAGGTTGGGCAGAAGGTCAGACCCAGACTCATTCATCACTTATATGGAAGAATTGAAGAGACAGATGGATGAGATAGATCCTGAAGGTGCACTTTCGGATAAGAGATTCATGATCCAAATCCTAAATGCGTTGACTCCAGACTATCAGACAATTGTTGAAGCAGCTGAGATAAATGAATTCACTACTCTTGAAGAATTAAGAGAGGAGCTATGTGTTAAGTATGAAAGACTTGGCTATGGCAAAATGGGAAGAGATCATGGAAACGTAACTTCAACCAACACCAGTAGAAACCATCAGTGGAAGAGTAAGATGAAGGTGGAACAAGCACTACTGGCAAAGATGTTCGGAATTTGGTTGACGACTGCACCGAACAAGTTGAACAACACAGTTCTGACTGTGACTGAGTTCCGGGACAATCTCAGACTTCGATATGGGATGATGCCTTTGGATTTGCCAGAGAAGTGTGATGGATGTCCCAATGAGGCGTTTTCTGTTGAACATGCCTTACATGTTACATTACTGCATATGCCCATTAGGGGTCTAAAATAGTGAAAAGTGTATATGTAGTAATGTAACATGTAGTGTACTCTGAAGACAGCAGCACGACAACGCAAAGTCGCTAACCCCAACCACTATTTTAGACCCGTAATGGGCATATGCAGTAATGTAACATGTAGTGTACTCTGAAGACAGCAGCACGACAACGCAAAGTCGCCATTTCCATTCAAACTTTCTCAACTCCAATTCTTCAACAAATTACTCCACGAAATTGTAGAGAGACGAACCCGCACCAGCCACACAATCAATTTGGGGATTGCGGAACCGGCCGGTGTCCCTCGTTCCTCGTAAACATTGTGTAGTAGATCGAATCAACGCGAATGAAAGGCGGGAGCGCACAAACTTGCACATCTGCGAATGTTCTCGTTTCCACTTGCTGGAAAGCCCTGCAGCCAAGCGGCGAATAGCCGATCCGATCTCAGAACTCATCAGTCCATCCACAGAGAAAATCAAGGGTGTGAAGTGGCTGTGAGCCCGCTTGCATGCCTCAAGATACTTCTTCTTCTTGGCTTCTTGCTGGGACTCCAACACCTTCAAAGGGTCCCTGGCGACATATGACGGAGCATCTGTATCAGATATACGAATATCGAAGTATGTAGTCATCGACTTCGCCCAGAACCCACGCACTGCCACATCGCCTCGTAGATCAGGTCCTGGAGCTGTAGCAGTTTCCTCCAGAGTCTCTCCTGAAGGAATGATAGGTTCATTCATCACAGCTGAAGGGGGATACAACTGAGAACAAATTCCGCCCATCCCCAAATTGATTGTGTGGCTGGTGCGGGTTCGTCTCTCTACAATTTCGTGGAGTAATTTGTTGATGAATTGGAGTTGAGAAGGCTTGATTGGAAATGGCGGCTTTGCGTTGTCGTGCTGCTGTCTTCAGGAACAGTCAGCAATTTGTCCGTGGTGCAGCGTTGCCCAAAAAATATCCGAAAGTTTCAATAAATGAAATTCCTGATTCCTATACTAGTTGACCATCACGATTTAGCAGACTCAACCACCCGTCTACATTCCTATATATGTTTGAAGTCTCCTGCCGTTGGTCTTTACCAGTGAGATAGGTTTTACCAACGCCAAGATTCTTCCACCTTGAAGAAGTCTACACAAGGCTTGATTGTTACCCCGTGTCGCTCTTGTGTCACGGAACCTCAGTCCCTCGTTCTACTTCGGACAATTAGTTTCATTCATGATTGCATTCTTACACTTCCAACGATGTCAGGATTCCTATCCCAACTTTTATTGAGACATGGATCCTGCTCACGATACTATTCTGCATGTCTTTCATCAGACTCAAATACCAAAGACCCAAAACAAACCAAACAAACACTACATTTTAACTCACAAAAATAGCTTTACGTTTACTGACTACCGCGGCTTACTGCACTTTGATCAAACTTTGTAAGGAAGTCAAATTCCTGAAGCTCTACGTCCGTGTATCGCAACGATAGGCGACCCTACTTTTTCATCAAGAAAATCATCTCCCATCATTACTTTCAACCAGAGTAACCGCTCTCGCCATGTCAGGCAGGTACATCGATATCAACGACTCGGACGAGGAAATCGATTCCCTCCAAACCGTCAAGTACAAGGCCACCGTTACGACGACCCGAGACAACTCTACTCAGGAGGAGCAACTTTGTCGCTACGTGTGCAAGTTGCCCTCGTTCCCGAAGCCACTCTCAGTGATCTTGTTTTGCGAGGACTTTCTGAATGTCGCCGTTCTTTTCTCATGGGACAACGCCGCCAAGATTTCCCGGTTTAGAGATCATCTCGCGAAGACTCAACTACTGAAGTGGAACGACGTCCTCAAGCAAGAAACGAATTTCGACGTGGCTATCCAATTGTGGCTGCGCAGGATGCTCGCCGGGCTCGATGCCGAGAGGCAAGGAGAGTATTTACTCTCCGAGGCGCGCAAGCCTCGCCACATGAGTCCAACCGAGTACAAGGAACGCATGGAACTCCTGTCTACTTACGCAACTTGGATGCCGAACAAGGACCCAGACAATACGGGAACTCAGATCCTCACAGAAAGGGAGCTTGTTCGCGCGTTTTTGAACGCAATGCCCAAGGGTTGGAAGTCCAAGATGACAATGGCCAACATCAACCCTCGAACTGTTACTCTGGATACGGCAGTGAACTACATGGACATCCTTTTCTACGAGCTGGACGATGTTCAACAGGAAACGCGAGGACAAAGCTCATCCCTCGCAAGAAGAAGTGGTCGCAGCAAAAGCCCATCAAGAAAGAAGACGAACAAGCACTATAAAGGTGCTGATCGAGACAATGGTGCTGGAAAGTCCAAATCCGGAAAAATCAAGGCAGAAGATCCATGTCCATTGCCGGGACATGGGAACCACACTTGGGGACAATGCTACCAGAATCGCTTCGGTAGTAGGGCCTCCCAAACTGATCGCACGTCCGAAAATCGTCCAACTTCGACGACTTCGTCTTCTGGCTACAGACCTCCTTCCAGCGGCATACCCAGATACCAAACCAGATCTGCTTCCAGAGGATCAGGGGAAAGTCACGCTGTGGAAAATGATGGATTGCAAGTTGAGAAATCCCGTTCCAAAAAAGGTCGCTCCGGAGCCAAATCCAGTGCTCCAGAGTCGTATCATTCCGACCTATTTCAAGCTGATCCGAGGGCACAGGGTGATCCAGCAAGCAACCCTGAGTCGCTCTACAACCAGTTTGAGGAGCTGGAGTTCGAACGGTACGAGGAAAAAAATTCTTTTCATTTCGCAGGCCCCGATTCGGCCGAAATTGCATTCGAAGACCTTGTGCCACAGCCAGATCTCCAACCTTCGACCCTTGTTACCTGCCGAAAGCTTGGAGAAAGAGCTGGACAATGGTCCTACTGCGGTCTTCTAGATCATGGTGGTTCACACGTTATGATCAACAAACGGTGTGTTCCGGGTGACCTTGAGACGATCAAGTCTCCTACGTCTACGTTCAGGACGACTGCTGGGACCTTGGCAAGCCAAGAAACTGTCTACCTCTACAATGTTCAGTTGCCAGAGTTTTCTTTGACGAGGACTATTCGCAAGGTAAAGGCGTTTGTGTTTGATGCTCCTAACGTTGAACACGACATCATCTTGGGTCGGAGCTTCCTGAATCCCTGTGGTATTGACGTGCTATCCAGCAAGCAGTGTTGTGAGTGGCATGGTCAAGTGATTCCTTTTCACCCTCAAGGTTTCTTTCACAATGATGCATTGATTCGTCGCATGCTCGAAGTGGAACCCATCCATGTTGAAAGGTTGGGCGAGAGCCACATGAGTGTGGAAGAGGCCAACACAAACAAGGTAGATGTGAAATTGGTCGCACGTGCGCAGACGCACTTGACCGCTGATCAGCACGATCAACTGCTCGAGGTACTTTTGATGTGCGACACCTTGTTTTCAGGAAAACTCGGTTCTTACCCTCATCGCAAGTTTCATATTGAGTTGTTGCCTGGCGCGAAGCCATATCATGTGAAACGACCTTACTCCATCCCTCACCATTCACTCGAGGATGTGAGAAAGGAAATCTACAAGCAAGTCGAGGAAGGTTCCTTGGAGCAAGTCTACGATTCCCAGTGGGGGATGCCGATGATGGCAATCCTCAAGAAAGACGGCAAGTTTCGTCTTGTTGATGATCTCAGAGAGCTGAACAAGGTCATCGTTCGACCTAAATATCTACTACCCAAGATCAACGACATTCTTCATCATCGTCTTGGCTACGTGTTCTTCACCAAGCTCGACCTCTCCCAGTGCTTCTACTCTTACTGGTTGGACGAGGAATCGACTTGGTATTGTGTGATCGTCACTCCCTTCGGCAAGTTCCGACGCCTACGCTTGCCCATGGGACTCACTCCAAGCCCTGACTGGGCCCAAGCTACATTGGAGGAAGCAATGGGAGATATGCTCAACAACGGTGAAGTCGAAGTCTACATCGACGACATCGGTATCTTCAGCAATGATTGGGCCTCCCACATTGCTACGATCAAGAAGGTACTTCTACGTCTACAAGAGAATGGCTACACCGTCAACCCAGCCAAGTGTCAATGGGCTGTGCAAGAGACCGACTGGCTTGGCCACTGGATTACTCCTGTCGGCTTGAAGCCGTGGGCCAAGAAGGTTGATGGTATCCTCGCTCTCGATCGCCCCAAGACCCTACGCCAGTTGCGAGGGTTCATTGGTATGATCAATTAATACCGAGACTTCTGGAAACGTCGTTCTCATGTTCTTGCGCCCCTTACTGCTCTAACTAAGGTGGCCCCCAAGCAGTTCGCCAAGCATTGGACTGCTGAGTGCGACAAGGCCTTCAACGAGATCGAGGCTGTGATCTCTGAAGACGTCCTATTGCGTTATCCCGATCCTAACAAGCCGTTTGTTATTGAAACGGATGCAAGTGATTATCAGCTTGGTGCCGTTATCAAGCAAGATGATGCCCCTATCGCCTTCTTCTCGCGCAAGCTGACCGACGCCCAGCGCCGTTATCCAGCCAGCGACAAAGAAGCACTTTGCATCACGGCTGTTCTCGAGGAATTCCGCCCTATTTTATATGGAGGGCGCATCACTATCCGTACTGACCACCAAAACCTCACACAGAGGGATCTCAAGAGTCAGCGCCTCCTCCATTGGCGTCTCCTAATTGAGGAGTTCGCCCCGACCTTCGTCTACTACCCCGGCGAACAGAATGTTGCCGCTGATACTTTGTCTCGTTTGCCATTGAAGCCAAGAGACCCAGAGGAGAAGCAGGACGCTGCCCAACAACGTGCAGCCCTTGCTGACAGCTTCATGTTCTACCCAACCGAACTTGAGGTCTTTCCTCTTCAGTACCGTTACCTGGAGCTGGCCCAAAAGGCTGAGCCTGACATCCAGTTGAGAATTGATTCTCCCAACAACTTCGGAGTCAAGAACCTGCATGGTTTTGACATTGTTGTTCGTTATCCCAACCCCGAAGACAAATCAAAGTGGCAACTCTATGTGCCAAACAATCTCATTCACCAAACCATTTCGTGGTATCATGCGATGACTGGCCATGCTGGCGCCGATCGCATGGAGCAAACCATGAGACCTTTCCTCTACTTTGAGAGGATGCGTCCGATCATACAAGACTTTGTGAGGACCTGTGATGCCTGCCAACGCAACAAGGATCCAGGTCCTGGATATGGGCATTTGCCTCCGCGTGAAGATGTGAGCATGCCTTGGGAAGAGGTCGCCGTGGACCTCATTGGACCATGGCGTATGGACGTTCCAGAAATTGGCGAAGTGTCCTTCTTTGCGCTTTCCATCATTGACACTGCCACTACTGTTTCCGAACTTGTTCGTATTGACAACAAGACTTCCGAACATGTGGCCTTTTCGTTCTCGAATGCCTGGTTGAGCCGATATCCAAGGCCCCTATGCTGCATTCACGACCCTGGCACAGAGTTCACTGGAGCCAACTTCCAAGCCATGTTGTCCATGGAAGGAATTGTCGGAGTGCCTACTACTACCAAGAACCCACAGAGCAACGCTATTGTTGAGCGTATGCATCACACTGTTGGGGACATGCTACGTGCAAGTCTACGTTCTACTCCGCCACACAATGTTGTTACTGCTGTGGAACTTGTGGAATCTGCCTTATCTGCTTGTACACGAGCTTTGAGGACCACAGTCCATCGCACTATGAGGATCTCGCCCGGCGCGCTGGTGTTCGGCTGAGACATGCTTCTTCCATTCCCAGTTATCTCTGATTTCGAGATGATCAGGCAACGTCGTCAAACAATGATTGACTACAACAATGCTGCTCTCAACAGGAAACGCCGATTCAAAGACTACAATATCGGTGACGCAGTTCTTATCATTACAAAGGACCCATCTACTCTAGAAGAACGAGCTCGTGGCCCTTTTGATATCATTCAAGTTCATGTCAATTGAAGTATACCGTCTCATGACAGTAGAGGAGTCCTAGGTAGTAAGGACACTTCTAGCTAGAAAAAGGCAGTACAATACAATACGTACTATTGATAGTCCTATAGGTTCGTACCTTAGGATAGAAGGACAGACTACTCCTTCCGAGAGTACCCACAAGGTCTAGAAGTCTTCCTCCAATGAGATATCAAGGAAGCTCTAGATTCGCACCAAACTTGGTGAGATACTTCTACGACTACGTCTGAAGATATCCGAAGTGAAAGTGCACGAATATCTTGGGAACTTCCCAAGATATGGGTCATCCAAAATACCATAGCAAGTAACATAGTTTTTCATTCTACACACCCAAATACTTTTCTCTACATCTTTTCAGCATAGTGCACAATGGTACCCCCGTGACCATTGAACGCCCTGGAAACGTTGAGGAACGTATCAACATCCGCCGTCTTCGCCCTTACTATCGCCCAGGAGAGGATCCTTAGAGGGGAGAAGCAGAGTGAAGTCTCCTGCCGTTGGTCTTTACCAGTGAGATAGGTTTTACCAACGCCAAGATTCTTCCACCTTGAAGAAGTCTACACAAGGCTTGATTGTTACCCAGTGTCGCTCTTGTGTCACGGAACCTCAGTCCCTCGTTCTACTTCGGACAATTGGTTTCATTCATGATTGCATTCTTACACTTCCAACGATGTCAGGATTCCTATCCCAACTTTTATTGAGACATGGATCCTGCTCACGATACTATTCTGCATGTCTTTCATCAGACTCAAATACCAAAGACCCAAAACAAACCAAACAAACACTACATTTTTTATTAACTCACAAAAATAGCTTTACGTTTACTGACTACCGCGGCTTACTGCAATGTTTTGTGTATTTGATATTGAACTCGGGAACCAAAATTATACGTCTTTGGTTGGGGGCTTATATTATGTAGAAACAATAATTATTGAGGATGATACCAATGACGAAGAATTTTCTTCTTTGCTGCAACGTGAAGTTTCGAACGAACCCTCTAGACATTCAACATTCACAACACTTCATATTATTATTGGAACGTACTCTCATGTACTACTTAGTACTAGTACTAACGTTAGTAGGTCAACGTGGACACCACCACGCAGCACAACTTTCGGATATTTTTTGGGCAACGCTGCACCACGGACAAATTGCTGACTGTTCCCCAAAAAATATCCGAAAGTTTCAATAAATGAAATTCCTGATTCCTATAATAGTTGACCATCACGATTTAGCAGACTCAACCACCCGTCTACATTCATATATATGTTTTGTGTATTTGATATTGAACTCGGGAACCAAAATGATACGTCTCTGGTTGGGGGCTTATATTATGTACTCCATATTACTTAACGCTTTTTGTCCTAATTTCTGTAGGACACGCTGTCCCAAAAAGAAATAATGTCCTACAAATTGTAGGACAAAAATTTAGGACAAAAAGGTAGGACACACAAATTAGGACTTTGTATGTCCTGAGGCACCATTCGTCGGGGCATGAATCCATCCTCAGGAGCGGACGATGACATCGAAACAATCAACACACTACGCCCATTTGGATAATAATGAGAAAAGATGTAACAGAATATATTATAGTCATAAGAAATAACTACTAGTAGTATCATGAATTTTCAACCAGCGTTGAATCCTTGTTTGCCCTTACTACAGTCGGACATGATCTTGTTGTTTTGATGATGGGCTTTCGAGGCCAAAAAGATGTGGGTCGGTTGTTGTGCTGCGTGGTGGTGTCCACGTTGACCTACTACGAAGTACCTAGGAGTAGTACATGAGAGTACGTTCCAATAATATGAAATAAATGTTGTTGTGAATGTTGATGGGTTCGTTCGAAACTTCACGTTGCAGCAAAGAAGAAAATTCTTCGTCATTGGTATCATCCTCAATAATTATTGTTAACAGTACTAGTAATTGGCGGGGGGTTCGTGCGTATATTCTCAAATACTAACAGTATTTAATACTGTTAGTACGTTAGAATTATTTGTAAATGGTGGGTTCGTTCGAAATTCGATATTGTTGCAGCAAAGCACGAAGAAGCATCTTTGCCGGTGGAATTCTCAACAAACGTAGGACAAAGTGTAGGACAAACATTTAGGACAAAAACGTAGGACAAATTGCCATGGACTACGAGGCATGGCTACTGAGAATGTACGTAGTCATAAATCCTTGTCCTAAAACCAGTTTGTAGGACAAAAATTTAGGACAAAAACGTAGGACAAATTGCCATGGCCTACGAGGCATGGCTACTGAGAATGTACGTAGTCATAAATCCTTGTCCTAAAACCAATTTGTCCTAACAAAATATTTTGTCCTAAAAAATAGACACGCTTGCAGTAAGCCGCGGTAGTCAGTAAACGTAAAGCTATTTTGTGAGTTAAAATGTAGTGTTTGTTTGGTTTGTTTTGGGTCTTTGGTATTTGAGTCTGATGAAAGACATGCAGAATAGTATCGTGAGCAGGATCCATGTCTCAATAAAAGTTGGGATAGGAATCCTGACATCGTTGGAAGTGTAAGAATGCAATCATGAATGAAACTAATTGTCCGAAGTAGAACGAGGGACTGAGGTTCCGTGACACAAGAGCGACACGGGGTAACAATCAAGCCTTGTGTAGACTCCTTCAAGGTGGAAGAATCTTGGCGTTGGTAAAACCTATCTCACTGGTAAAGACCAACGGCAGGAGACTTCACTCTGCTTCTCCCCTCTAAGGATCCTCTCCTGGGCGATAGTAAGGGCGAAGACGGCGGATGTTGATGCGTTCTTCAACGTTTCCAGGGCGTTCAATGGTCACGGTACCATTGACATGAACTTGAATGATATCAAAAGGGCCACGAGCTCGTTCTTCTAGAGTAGATGGGTCCTTTGTAATGATAAGAACTGCGTCACCGATATTGTAGTCTTTGAATCGGCGTTTCCTGTTGAGAGCAGCATTGTTGTAGTCAATCATTGTTTGACGACGTTGCCTGATCATCTCGAAATCAGAGATAACTGGGAATGGAAGAAGCATGTCTCGGCCGAACACCAGCGCGCCGGGCGAGATCCTCATAGTGCGATGGACTGTGGTCCTCAAAGCTCGTGTACAAGCAGATAAGGCAGATTCCACAAGTTCCACAGCAGTAACAACATTGTGTGGCGGAGTAGAACGTAGACTTGCACGTAGCATGTCCCCAACAGTGTGATGCATACGCTCAACAATAGCGTTGCTCTGTGGGTTCTTGGTAGTAGTAGGCACTCCGACAATTCCTTCCATGGACAACATGGCTTGGAAGTTGGCTCCAGTGAACTCTGTGCCAGGGTCGTGAATGCAGCGTAGGGGCCTTGGATATCGGCTCAACCAGGCATTCGAGAACGAAAAGGCCACATGTTCGGAAGTCTTGTTGTCAATACGAACAAGTTCGGAAACAGTAGTGGCAGTGTCAATGATGGAAAGCGCAAAGAAGGACACTTCGCCAATTTCTGGAACGTCCATACGCCATGGTCCAATGAGGTCCACGGCGACCTCTTCCCAAGGCATGCTCACATCTTCACGCGGAGGCAAATGCCCATATCCAGGACCTGGATCCTTGTTGCGTTGGCAGGCATCACAGGTCCTCACAAAGTCTTGTATGATCGGACGCATCCTCTCAAAGTAGAGGAAAGGTCTCATGGTTTGCTCCATGCGATCGGCGCCAGCATGGCCAGTCATCGCATGATACCACGAAATGGTTTGGTGAATGAGATTGTTTGGCACATAGAGTTGCCACTTCGATTTGTCTTCGGGGTTGGGATAACGAACAACAATGTCAAAACCATGCAGGTTCTTGACTCCGAAGTTGTTGGGAGAATCAATTCTCAACTGGATGTCAGGCTCAGCCTTTTGGGCCAGCTCCAGGTAACGGTACTGAAGAGGAAAGACCTCAAGTTCGGTTGGGTAGAACATGAAGCTGTCAGCAAGGGCTGCACGTTGTTGGGCAGCGTCCTGCTTCTCCTCTGGGTCTCTTGGCTTCAATGGCAAACGAGACAAAGTATCAGCGGCAACATTCTGTTCGCCGGGGTAGTAGACGAAGGTCGGGGCGAACTCCTCAATTAGGAGACGCCAATGGAGGAGGCGCTGACTCTTGAGATCCCTCTGTGTGAGGTTTTGGTGGTCAGTACGGATAGTGATGCGCCCTCCATATAAAATAGGGCGGAATTCCTCGAGAACAGCCGTGATGCAAAGTGCTTCTTTGTCGCTGGCTGGATAACGGCGCTGGGCGTCGGTCAGCTTGCGCGAGAAGAAGGCGATAGGGGCATCATCTTGCTTGATAACGGCACCAAGCTGATAATCACTTGCATCCGTTTCAATAACAAACGGCTTGTTAGGATCGGGATAACGCAATAGGACGTCTTCAGAGATCACAGCCTTGATCTCGTTGAAGGCCTTGTCGCACTCAGCAGTCCAATGCTTGGCGAACTGCTTGGGGGCCACCTTAGTTAGAGCAGTAAGGGGCGCAAGAACATGAGAACGACGTTTCCAGAAGTCTCGGTAGTAATTGATCATACCAATGAACCCTCGCAACTGGCGTAGGGTCTTGGGGCGATCGAGAGCGAGGATACCATCAACCTTCTTGGCCCACGGCTTCAAGCCGACAGGAGTAATCCAGTGGCCAAGCCAGTCGGTCTCTTGCACAGCCCATTGACACTTGGCTGGGTTGACGGTGTAGCCATTCTCTTGTAGACGTAGAAGTACCTTCTTGATCGTTGCAATGTGGGAGACCCAATCATTGCTGAAGATACCGATGTCGTCGATGTAGACTTCGACTTCACCGTTGTTGAGCATGTCTCCCATTACTTCCTCCAATGTAGCTTGGGCCCAGTCTGGGCTTGGAGTGAGTCCCATGGGCAAGCGTAGGCGTCGGAACTTGCCGAAGGGAGTGACGATCACACAATACCAAGTCGATTCCTCGTCCAACCAGTAAGAGTAGAAGCACTGGGAGAGGTCGAGCTTGGTGAAGAACACGTAGCCAAGACGACGATGAAGAATGTCATTGATCTTGGGTAGTAGATATTTAGGTCGAACGATGACCTTGTTCAGCTCTCTGAGATCATCAACAAGACGAAACTTGCCGTCTTTCTTGAGGATTGCCATCATCGGCATCCCCCACTGGGAGTCGTAGACTTGCTCCAAGGAACCTTCCTCGACTTGCTTGTAGATTTCCTTTCTCACATCCTCGAGTGCATGGTGAGGGATGGAGTAAGGTCGTTTCACATGATATGGCTTCGCGCCAGGCAACAACTCAATGTGAAACTTGCGATGAGGGTAAGAACCGAGTTTTCCTGAAAACAAGGTGTCGCACATCAAAAGTACCTTGAGCAGTTGATCGCGCTGATCAGCGGTCAAGTGCGTCTGTGCACGTGCGACCAATTTCACATCTACCTTGTTTGAGTTGGCCTCTTCCACACTCATGTGGCTCTCGCCCAACCTTTCAACATGGATGGGTTCCACTTCGAGCATGCGACGAATCAATGCATCATTGTGAAAGAAACCTTGAGGGTGAAAAGGAATCACTTGACCATGCCACTCACAACACTGTTTGCTGGATAGCACGTCAATACCACAGGGATTCAGGAAGCTCCGACCCAAGATGATGTCGTGTTCGACGTTAGGAGCATCAAACACAAACGCCTTTACCTTGCGAATAGTCCTCGTCAAAGAAAACTCTGGCAACTGAACATTGTAGAGGTAGACAGTTTCTTGGCTTGCCAAGGTCCCAGCAGTCGTCCTGAACGTAGACGTAGGAGACTTGATCGTCTCAAGGTCACCCGGAACACACCGTTTGTTGATCATAACGTGTGAACCACCATGATCTAGAAGACCGCAGTAGGACCATTGTCCAGCTCTTTCTCCAAGCTTTCGGCAGGTAACAAGGGTCGAAGGTTGGAGGTCTGGCTGTGGCACAAGGTCTTCGAATGCAATTTCGGCCGAATCGGGGCCTGCGAAATGAAAAGAATTTTTTTCCTCGTACCGTTCGAACTCCAGCTCCTCAAACTGGTTGTAGAGTGACTCAGGGTTGGTTGCTGGATCACCCTGAGCCCTTGGATCAGCTTGAAATAGGTCGGAATGATACGACTCTGGAGCACTGGATTTGGCTCCGGAGCGACCTTTTTTGGAACGGGATTTCTCAACTTGCAATCCATCATTTTCCACAGCGTGACTTTCCCCTGATCCTCTGGAAGCAGATCTGGTTTGGTATCTGGGTATGCCGCTGGAAGGAGGTCTGTAGCCAGAAGACGAAGTCGTCGAAGTTGGACGATTTTCGGACGTGCGATCAGTTTGGGAGGCCCTACTACCGAAGCGATTCTGGTAGCATTGTCCCCAAGTGTGGTTCCCATGTCCCGGCAATGGACATGGATCTTCTGCCTTGATTTTTCCGGATTTGGACTTTCCAGCACCATTGTCTCGATCAGCACCTTTATAGTGCTTGTTCGTCTTCTTTCTTGATGGGCTTTTGCTGCGACCACTTCTTCTTGCGAGGGATGAGCTTCGTCCTCGCGTTTCCTGTTGAACATCGTCCAGCTCGTAGAAAAGGATGTCCATGTAGTTCACTGCCGTATCCAGAGTAACAGTTCGAGGGTTGATGTTGGCCATTGTCATCTTGGACTTCCAACCCTTGGGCATTGCGTTCAAAAACGCGCGAACAAGCTCCCTTTCTGTGAGGATCTGAGTTCCCGTATTGTCTGGGTCCTTGTTCGGCATCCAAGTTGCGTAAGTAGACAGGAGTTCCATGCGTTCCTTGTACTCGGTTGGACTCATGTGGCGAGGCTTGCGCGCCTCGGAGAGTAAATACTCTCCTTGCCTCTCGGCATCGAGCCCGGCGAGCATCCTGCGCAGCCACAATTGGATAGCCACGTCGAAATTCGTTTCTTGCTTGAGGACGTCGTTCCACTTCAGTAGTTGAGTCTTCGCGAGATGATCTCTGAACCGGGAAATCTTGGCGGCGTTGTCCCATGAGAAAAGAACGGCGACATTCAGAAAGTCCTCGCAAAACAAGATCACTGAGAGTGGCTTCGGGAACGAGGGCAACTTGCACACGTAGCGACAAAGTTGCTCCTCCTGGGTTGAGTTGTCTCGGGTCGTCGTAACGGTGGCCTTGTACTTGACGGTTTGGAGGGAATCGATTTCCTCGTCCGCGTCGTTGATATCGATGTACCTGCCTGACATGGCGAGAGCGGTTACTCTGGTTGAAAGTAATGATGGGAGATGATTTTCTTGATGAAAAAGTAGGGTCGCCTATCGTTGCGATACACGGACGTAGAGCTTCAGGAATTTGACTTCCTTACAAGGTTTGATCAAAGTGCAGTAAGCCGCGGTAGTCAGTAAACGTAAAGCTATTTTGTGAGTTAAAATGTAGTGTTTGTTTGGTTTGTTTTGGGTCTTTGGTATTTGAGTCTGATGAAAGACATGCAGAATAGTATCGTGAGCAGGATCCATGTCTCAATAAAAGTTGGGATAGGAATCCTGACATCGTTGGAAGTGTAAGAATGCAATCATGAATGAAACTAATTGTCCGAAGTAGAACGAGGGACTGAGGTTCCGTGACACAAGAGCGACACGGGGTAACAATCAAGCCTTGTGTAGACTTCTTCAAGGTGGAAGAATCTTGGCGTTGGTAAAACCTATCTCACTGGTAAAGACCAACGGCAGGAGACTTCAACGCTGTCCTAAACTTATTTTGTCCTAATATTCGTAGGACAAATTGCGTTAAGTGTGAAGAAAACATGACCAACCTTTACTTAATCACACTTGAAGCAAGACTGGAGCCATTCTTTGTGAGCGTATGCATTATACATATTATGATTTCATCATCACTGCAAACCCATGACAGAAACGGAATCTGGAATCCCAAATGTGTACTTTATCATTGTTGAAGTTGGAAACTTCCTCATGTGGACAAATTGCCCACTGTTCCAGACTGGTCGTGAGCAAAGTGCAGACTGGTGAAATTCTTCACTTTGCACGGTCGCCATACGGTCAGTCTGCAGACTGATCGTGAGCAAAGTGCAGACTGCAGACAGAAGTAGTATAGACACCATCAACATAAATCGAATCACCATGAAGTCTGTTGCTGAAATCGATAGTAAACTTCCTAGTAGTACCATGATGGCTACTACTGGTCAATCAACTCAAAATGAAGATGATACAGTTACCACCACTGGTGTTGGTACTACTACTACCACTACTACTGGTGCAGCGGCTGTGCCTCATGACCGTCGTGATCCTTCATCATCGACAGCAGGAATCATGGGATCATTCCGAGAAAAATTCAATCTTGAGGCATTCAATAGTATCAAGCCTGGTGATGACAATGCTCCATGGGCAAAAAGCACTAATTCCAAGCAATTCTCTGAGAAGAGATATTTTCAGTATATCGCAATCCTTGAAGAATTGAAGCGTATAGAAGAGTCCGACACAGCAACAGAGGAAGAAAAAATCAAGGCAAAGTCTTTGCTGAGAAAAAAATTTGGCACAGTGATTTACAGGTTGCCAAATGAGTATCGATTGGTAACTGTTCCATCAAGTCAGGATGACACCCAATCAAAAACGGTTCTGGCAGTTGCTGACAAGCGTCGAGTTGTACGAGCAAAGGAAATGTTTGATGCAATTTCGGAGTGCCATCATGAAGTTGGCCATGGAAAAGTGGGCAGAACCTGGTTGGTTGCCAACAAACGGTACCATAATGTGACCAAGGAGATGGTTAAAATATTCTGTGAAACTTGCCCCATTTGTTCCAAGAAAACTCCTCGAACTGCCAAGAAACCAGGGGCCACAACTCCAATTCGATCCTCGAAATTCCGAGATCGGTTTCAGGTTGACTTGATTGATTTCCGATCTAATCCTCAACTGGATCATAATGGGGTAACAATGTGGTGGATTATGACGTTAAAAGACCACTCGACTCGTTTTGTATACCTACGACCCCTGCAAAACAAGGAGGCAGTACATGTTGCTGCAGAAGTTGAACACATCTGCTGTGCAGTTGGTTTCCCGATCATATACCACTCTGACAATGGTGGCGAAGTTCGAGGCAAAGTTATCCTTGAAATGCTCAAGGACAACAATCCCAATGTTGTCACTGTCACAGGTCGTCCACGAACCCCATCCGATCAAGGGTCTGTGGAACGTGTAAATGAGGTAGTGAAGCATACTCTTGCATCGATTATGCAGGAACGGAGACTTGCTGGTAAATCCGACAACTGGACTTACTTGTTAGGACAGGTAATGGCAGCAATCAATTGTGGAGGAAATTTAGGATAATTCCTTAATACACCACCATATGAACATGTTTTTGGGATGGAATATCAACCCAATCATCCAACACTCACAGTGGCAGAGCTTCGAACTGCCTCAAGTTCGGGAGATTTGCTTAAACTTCGAGCTGGTGATGAAGAATTCGCCATGAAAATGGCTATCCTAGATGAAGTCGACACTCCAGATGAAGTCGACATTCCAGCAGATGCATCTCAACCACCTGCACCAAAAACAGAGACAATAAAGGACCCACCTCACAGCAGCTACAGGAAGAAGGTGGCGACAGTGAAAGTGCAAGTGAACATGGTACTACTAGTATGGGTGGTGCAGAGTTCGCCCTTCGTAGACATCAGCAACACGTAAGTAGCACTAGTACAGAACTCTCCCTCGTAACAACTAGTACGAAACCTACGTGAACAGCACCCCCCGCAACCCCCATTTCAACAGTCAACTTCCCTACCTTTCAACACGATGGCTAGCTCTAGCAAGACCCCATCCAAGAAATCAAAAAACCCCAAAGCTCTTAAACAATCCGTTTTACCTACGGATCCTGGAACCAAACACGCCCATCCCTTTTTGACCAAGATCGGCTACCATCCTGGCAGTCCACGAGATCTTACTCCGGAGGCACCAGTCATCACACAACAACGCGACGTTTGTGCTGCCGGACACCACTGCAATCACCGCAATTCTTCCTTTCCTCTCACCCCCCGCCATCGGTGCGCAGTGTGTGCCTTTGCTGCTCATACGGAGTGTGGATTGGAAATTCGAGAAATATCCCCCAGAAAGATTAACCATGGTCACTGCAAGTTGATCTGCCACAGCTGCTCCTTCCATCTTAAAATTCCCATCAAAAAACAGAGTGAGGTACCCTCCAACCATCCCAACCTGATCCCCTTCCTTCGACCAGCATACCCGGAGTTGGACCTCCGAATGCTGTCCCCTGCCGCTGCCGCTGCCGCTGGCTCTATCTCCACCAAAAACAACTCGTCTCTACTACAGGATTCTTTCTCTGAATCTTCAGACTCTGAAGCATCGGATGAGCTCCTTTCCAACCACAAGGAAAACACCACCAAGCCAACCAAGCCCACCACAGTCCCTAAAACCACCAGTCACTTTCGGTCCGTCCCTGGGGAGCGTACCCCGCCAGGAGCCCTCCTTCTTCTCCATCCGCCTCAATATCCCCACCGTCACCGACTCCACCCGTCCCCGCCAAGACAGTGTGTTAGAGGCACATGACAGGATCACAGCACACTGCAAAAAGTGGTTCCAGGATATGCTACATATCGACCCCACCTTCCAACTGCACACGGTCGACCCCTCAGCCCCGAAACAAGCCGTCATCTCCAAGCAGGACACTCATTTTCCGAAAACTGGATCTGAATTAAGATCCTTCTTTCGTAATCTCCCTAACGTCCTCCCCAAAAATGGCTTAGTCTACCCAAGGATCCGGGCTTCCTCCCAATTCAAACCACCAGAATTAGTTACCGAAGTCCAATGGCTCCTCCGCACCCGCACTGAATATATCTATGCCTCATCTATTCAGGCAGCAGATGTAAAGATGATCGGCTGGCTACTGTACTCCCATGCCAACGTGTCCCTCGAATCACTTACCAACGCGATCCACCAAGCCAAACCGATCTTGAAGGACCGTTTTGCCCTCCGTTGGAAAAAGGTGATCCTCAGCCCTACCTGCCCATTCCGCAAGGATATTGAACCAAAAGCCATCCACATCGAAGCTGCCGCAGCCCACGAGTCTGATGTTAAAGATGTCTTCGGCGAGTTATATGGCTCCGCCGTCAAGACTTGGCCCCGCCAATTACGCCTGCGTTTTATCCCACACATCAAAGAACTAGCCGACCCCGCTTCATATGGCAAGTATGATTCCTTGTGCAGCCGCCAGGATGGTTGGCTTTCTCAAATGAAATCTAAACCATCCGCACAATCTTCAACATTGAAGCGACACTGCACTGGCAGCCAGACACCGATGACGACACCACCTGCAACCAATCTCTCCATCAGTGGATGATGTCAATGTCTCCACGCTCCGGCAACATTCATACCTCCCTGTTTTTCTCTGTGGAACCATCTCGAAATAATGATGGCTATGTGGTATCCTTCCACCCTGCCAAACAGTCGGAGGCAGATGCGATGCTGAAAGGGCTGTTTGCCAAGGCCAAGTCGGAGATTACGATTTCCAGCGACCTTGAGAAAGTTTTTACTCCCTCGGCTATCCGCGAAGGTAAACGCATGAAATGGGATGCAAGAACCGGTACAGCAACCTCCCAGGAGGATGTCATGGTTGACGACATCCTAACGGCAGACCCCGATATGGTATTTGACCTCACCCAGATGGGCAAGGATCAGCAAGAGGCCAACCTTCACCCCACGCAAGGCGACGACGAGATTATGGAAGACCGGTGGAACACCGACAACCAAACGGAGGCATCTTTCAACTCGTCGGTCAAGCGCCCACATTCCGGCACTTCCACCACTGAGACCTCCGCCACATCACCTTTACCTCCCACGATTACTGGCCGCCACCCTTATTCGTCCAACAAACGTCATCGCTATCTGGAGGACAATCCTCGCAGCGACACATCCAGTATAACCAACGAGTCGCGCATGTCATCTATAGAGGCCACAACAGCATCTCTGACCCAAGGACAGGCCCAGCTCTCCCAAAATGTGGAGACCCTGGGACATGCTGTAAAATAACGCAAACTTCCACGACTAGAGAAAAATCAATGACGTACACACATACAGACGCATCACTTATGACGACATGCGTATTGACCATTTCACACCTTAATTTACTTCGTTAAACGGTGTTCTTTGATAAAAGCCAAAATGTCGTTTGCTTCACGACGCAAAAAACTTGCGTCGCGGAGCAAAAAATTTGCTGCACGAAGCAAAAAGCTTACGTCGCTAAGCAAAAAATTTGCGTCACGAAGCAAAAAACATGCTTCACGACGCAAAAAACTTGCTTCTCGACGCAAGATTTTTGCTCGTGACTCAAAACTTCTTTGGGGGATATCGACGATGTAACAACACAAGTCATCAGATTTCGCCCCGAATGTGATTCCACATTCCACAACAGGAACATCTACTAACGTAACATCTACTACCGGTACGTACAGGTGTAGTGCCGGTAGTATTATATATTTCTTTATGGGTACAACAGTACGTACTACTAGTACTAACGTTAGTAGTATTATTTGTTTTATGGCCCCAAATAAAACGACATGGGTCTCGTTTTCACACTACTAGTATTAGTAATTCTAATATTGATGTGCAAAAAAATAGTACTAACATTGGTAGCGAAGTATAGTACGAGTACTACATGCTGCAATTATTTTCTGTTGCCATACCAGGTAGTACCCCCTAAACTGACAACACACTACCAGATAATATATTTTTCTACGTTTCCTGCGGGTGGTTCAATTTGTATACAAATTATTTCAAGATTAAATTTCTTCTTCAAGTCGAAACTTCCGCCACGGCATTTTCAAACACCATGTCCATGTATTTGAAGCCATTGTTATCATTGTTCAGCATCACATGAACAATGGATCTAGGTTGTGTTCTGTTGATATTACCGGCAGTTGGAGTATATGATTAGTCCTAGTAGAGCTAGCGAGTTCGAACAGTACGATACTTGTACTGTACTGACTGTAGAGTGGACTGCACAGATTGATTATCAGGACCCAACATTGGGGGCCCCCCAAACATGAAACCGCTAGCTATTTTTTGCTTCACGAAGCAAAAAATTTGCTTCGTGACGCAAGAAATTTGCTTCACGACGCAAAAAAGATACTTTGCAACGCAAGAAATTTGCTTCACGACGCAAAAAATTTGCTCCGTGACGCAAGAAATTTGCTTCGCGACGCAAAGTATTTGCTTCGTGACGCCAAAAAATTGCGTTGTGTCGCTGTGACAAAGCGCGGTATTGAATTACTTGGTATTTTTCGTGTCGATACTTAATGCGGGAATGATCGAATGACTGAAAAATCTACTGGCCAAAATCCTATTTGCGTTATTTTACGACATGTCCCTGACCACATCGATTCAGCAGCTCCTTCTGCAGATTAACCAACCAACTACACCCAACCTCCCTTCTACCTCTAGGACTGGCAGTCCTCCTGATACTCTCGCCACCCTTCCGTCCCAGCCACCTCTTGACAAAGAGGCAGCGAACAGCCAGTAGTCCCCAAGCCACCCGTCAAAAAAAAAAAAAAAAAAAATACATATATATATACATCTACATTCGCTTCATACTCCCACTCTTCGTTGCCAGCTGCTAGACCCCTTCACGGATCCCCATTCAGGACACCCATCACCATGGACACCCCTCCCTTTGGCGACCCACTCTCCCAAGACAAGTCACCCGACACGCTCAGGATAGGCATGCAAAACTTCGGTGGGTGGTCCATCAACAATCACGACCCCACTGACAAATTCGCGGCTATGTGGATTCACGACCTATCCTTCGATGTTTTCGGGGCCCCTGAAAGTAACATCTACTGGCCACGCATGGGCCCGGACAAGAGCCTCCAACGCCGACTCTTTCCCTTCCTAGGAGACAAAGCCCTACGTTCGGCAGTGGCCTACAACAGACATTTCCGCTGTACCTCCAAAAAACAATGGGGAGGTTGTAGCCAAATTGCCCGGGGACACCCAGCTCTAAGACACCACTCATCTACCCCGGACCCAACTGGCCTAGGACGTTGGATCCATCAGACATTTAGAGGAACAGGGGACCGACGCCTCAGTATCATCACGGCTTACAGGCCTTGCGAAAGCAATGCTTCTACAGGACTTCGAAATGCCTTCCGGCAACAAAGCACATTTTTTGCCGAGTCGGGAACTGATCGCCACCCCAGACAAGCCATCCTCCAGGACCTTCCAACTACTCATACAACAGCTTCATGACCCAGAACCACCTCGTGATTCTCATGATGGATTGCAATGAAGACGTTTACGGACCAGAGATTTCGAGGTTCTTGGACCAATGTAACCTCCACAACCTCATCACCGATCAATCAGGACGACACCCCTCCACACAAGAGCTATCCCCGCAGACCTACAATCGGGGCTCGACCACGTTGGATGGCATTTTTGGTTCCCCCATCCTCCACCCAGTTCCTCTGGTTACGTGGCAGCCAAGTCAGCTGTAGGTACCCCTCGAGCCGATCATTCCTGTTTGTGGATCGATGTGAATATGGAATTGTTATTGGGACAAAGAAAAATTCCTCTCCTCTCCCCCAATCCGAAACCGATGCACCTCCCATGATCCACGGGTCTACCAGGCATACACTTCGGCCCATGGACCACTATCTGACCACCCATGATGGCTACCGAAAAATGCAATTTCTCTCACGGGCTGCGGAATTTCCCCTCCCCCAGGATCTCCAACAAAGGGCAGAAAGCCTCGACACTCTATACATGGGCGCTCATCGATATGCCGACAGGCGATGCCGGAAAGCGTTTACCAAACCCATCCCCTTCACCCCAGCCATCTCCCAACTTATTTATGCTGGGAGAGTCTGGACGGGACTTCTTCGTGAACACCGCTCTCCGCCATTCAGAATGCACAACCACGTTGTCAAGCGATGGTTGAAAAAGGCCAACATTTCCTCCCGCCTCAAAGACCTTCGACAACTACCCACTGAGACCATACTCTCCAACCTTCAACAGGCCCACAAAGCTCTCCTTCAGGAGCGTGCCAAAGGAGTGGAACATCGCGCTTCCTGGTTAGAACAATTGGCAGCTGCCCGGGCCCACCCCGACAACCCCCAGCCTGATGGGACCCCTGCAAACGATGCCAATCCCAAAGAATGTCATGCTACAGCCCGAGAACTCCGCCAATTGGTCAGTCGCGAACAGATACGCCATCACTTCAGGCGCATCAAGCAAGCCATCGGCAAACAACGTTTTGCTGGCCTGACAGAGTCCAAGCCTGGAATGGTACCCAGTGGGAAGACAAGACAGAGAAAACCGACATTGAACGCGCCTGCCTCGAGGAAAACGAACGAAAATTCACACAATCCGACGGCCCCCCCTAACGCGAGGCTCACTCCGCCACGAATTAGGAACTATGGCCACGACAAAGCAGCACAGCTCATACTCAAGGTTCCTACAGCTTTTTCCCCCGATGTTGCTCCAACCACTCAACAGGCTCTCCAACAATTCTCGGTCAACCCCCTGCCCCGTTTTCCGTTCCCCGCTCCGGGCATTTCCACTGACGAATATCAAACCGGATGGCGAAAAATGGAAGGATCACACTGGATGCTCCCCCCACGGACCCACATTCGCCCAATGCAAGGCAGGAGCTACGGATGACAAGGTGGCAGATTTTTTGGCTCAACATGCTTCATTCCCATGGCGCACAGGCTACCCATACAACCGTTGGCGTGTCGGTACAGATGTGGAACTCCAGAAGAAAGCAAATAGCCTCAAGACACCAGACCTACGTACCATTGTCCTGCTCGACAGCCATTTCAACTTCGGCAACAAAATCCTCTCCCGGCGACTCTCCCATTGGGGGGAACTGAATTCTTCGTTCGCACCCGAACAATACGGCAGCAGAAAAGGACACCGAGCAATCGACCATGCACTCAACAAACGGCTCACAATGGATCTTGCTAGACAACACCGGCAGACCTTAGTGGTATGCTCGAACGATCTCAAAAGTTGCTACGACCGAATAAACCATGCTTTCGCCAGCCTTGCACTCCAAGCCCAGGGGGTACACCCTTCAGAGGTCACCTGTCTCTTCACAACCCTTCAACGCATGACCCACAACGTTCGCACTGCCTACGGTGATTCAGATCTGCATTTTGGTGGTGACTCTTGGCTGGTCCCCTGCGGGAGTATATATCAAGGCAACGGTGCCGGCCCCATGATCTGGGCAGTTGTCAGTACTCCCTTGTTACGTTCCCTAAAGGCAGCGGGCTTTGGGACATTCTTCAATCAAGTCTCTCGAAAGAAGAGGTGCAGCTTTGTCGGTTTTGCCTTTGTAGATGACACCGACCTCGTGCAGACCGGACTGCATATCAAGGCACCCACCCACGATGTCGTTCCGCCAAGCCCAACTTGAACTGGAGTGCTGGAATCCCTTGTACGTACTTCAGGCGGGGCACTAAATGCATCCAAATGCGCTTGGTGGCTCATCGATTTCAAATGGAATTTGGATGGCTCCTGGCCGCTATGCAACGATCACGACTCCCCAGGTTCCCTCACCGTTCGGAATTACGGACGATGCTCTGGAAACCCTATCTCGCCAAAGAAGTTGACGAGGCTTTCTCTACTCTAGGTGTCGCCTTATCTCCAACGAGTGATGACTCAACAGCCTTTGAGCAACTCCGATCCAAGGCCGCCAAATGGGCCGACGCCATACGAGTCAGCTCCCTTCGCCATCATGAAACATGGGATGCCCTCAAAACAACCATCCCTCAAACAATTGGAATACCCTCTACCAGCCTTGTGCTTGTCCCCTGCCCAGATCACACACTCATGCAAACCGTCCTCCGCTACACCTTGCCCAAAGCAGGCTTCGTGCGCACCTTCAATCGCGCCCTACTTTATGGCCCTACCGGGGTGCTCGGAGCTGATTTACCAGACACTGAGGTCACGGCCATCTCCCTATGTTCCTCCAACATGTCTAGTTCCTCCAACATGTCTCCACACCCTCCATCACTGGCCAACTGCTACGAGCCTCATGGGAAGCTCTAACCTTGGAATCCGGTTTCCCTTCCATTTGGGAATGTTTAACAACCACTCCTCCATCCAATCGCCCTTCCCTCACGCCGTGTTGGTTACTTCATCTCCTTCAAACGGCCATTAATTGGAAACTCCAGTTACCAGCACCAAACATTGGGTTCTCCAGCTCTATCGTCAACACGATCAGTTCCTGATCCCAGCGTTCATCGCAGCAGGCTTCCGTAGTTCGCAACTCAACATCCTCAACCGATGCCGCCTGTTTCTGCAAGTTACTACATTGTCTGACATCGTCGACAGCTATGGCCTCCGAGTGATCCCGGGACTATCTACAGGACAGCCCCCGAATTCGTGGTCCTCATCTTCCCAACACCAGTGGGAGTACCCTAACCAAGGTCCCCTCCAACCCCAACATTGGCAGCTTTGGAACTCAGCCATCAAAAAATGCTTTCTGACGACACAGCCCCGGCAGGAGCGCCTCCGTCAACCCCTCCACCACTGGATTGCCCCAACAACTTCTAAATTGCCCCTCCTCTGCCAGTACGATCCCATTTCCAATCATATCTACGCCCGTCTCTCCCTATCTGCACCTTGGCAGTCCTTTCTCCTGATCCGAGCCCTACCCAACGATCGTCGCAACCTACCACGAGTGCCCAGCACCCTCACAGTACCTCCAGCCACAGCTATCCCGGCCATAGGCTGGTTATCTCCGGACTTTCTTCTTCGGTACTTTGGTCATTTCCACGCCCCAAACCCCAGACACCCCACCTCCGATCCCACCAACCATTCACCCTCCAGGGATGCCCTTGCCAAACCTACTCCAACACCTTGCCTGGAGCACCTCCCAATGGAGCTATCGCAACTCCCAACAATTGGTCCCCCAGGAGGCTACTACCTTCCTCCTCGCCCTCGCCAAACATCAGGCCATTGCGTGTACGGATGGATCATATGCCAATGGCCGGGGCACAGCAGCCTTCGCTTTATACCACGCCCATTCGCTCCATAAACTATGGGGAGAAGGTACCAATGTGACCCCAGGCAATACCCATGATCAGTCCGCCTACAGGAGTGAAATAGGGGGGATCGTCGGAATCTTGACCGTCCTGGTGCAGCGTCCAGTTCCAACTCCAACGGCCACTCTCTGGACAAATCACTATCGCCTGTGATAACATCGCGGCGGGCACCCAAGCACTTACCAATACCCAACCCCCTTCCCCCTCCCAACCGTGCTGGGACCTTTTGTCTCAATGTTGGCAACTTAGGTCTCATCTTGCTGACCTACAAATCCACTACCAACACGTCAAAGGCCACCAAAGTCGAACCAAGGCCTGGGATCAATTGGACTTCCTTGCCCAGGCTAATGAACGAGTAGACCAATTGGCAGGACAACGCCTACAACGTCTTCCTCCGTCCGAACCACCACCTACACTCCCAACTAACCCCCAAGCCACTATCCTATCCCTCTCACCCCACGGGCCTATCTCCAATGCTCATCCCAGCCATTTAGGCCACCTCCTCCGACTGTCCCGCCTCCATCATTGGTGGCAACGCAATAACCGTCTACACGAGCACCAATGGAGGACCACCTGGGACCCTGACGATATCGCGACAGCACGAAGAGTCCTCCCTAATCATCGCTGGAGATGGGTGGTCAAACTGGCGGCGAGCCAACTTCCCATCGGGAGAAATATGTTAAGAAGAGGAGCATGGCCTCATTCATTGTGCCCCCGATGCATGGCCCAGGAAGAAACTACCCGACACCTCGCCAACTGTCCCCTCCAGCCCCACACCCCAGACGACAAACGCGCCCTTTTAACAGAACTCCGCAGCAGAATGTCATGCACAGGGCTCCAAAGAGTGATTTGGTGGACCTGGAAACACCGAGCCAGTGAGGTTCCCCCTCCCATCCCGCCCCACTGGAACACAACCCAGAATCATCTTGCCGCGGCAGCGGTAACAATCGGTCTTCTGCGAGTCAGTTTCGGGTGCATTCCCAAAGCTTGGACCCATCACATGCAATCCCATTACTCCTCCATCACGATACCCGGGCCCCGCTATACAGCCCCACCCCAGATTCGCGCACACAAGTGGACTCAGGCGCTCATCTGTTGGATGTGGCAAAGATGGTGGATAGTTTGGGAGTCCCGCAATCAGGCCCTTCTACTACCTCGTTTCCAAGACACTATCCAAAATATGGCAGCTATCGACCAAGCCATTACACAAGAATGGAGCCACGGATTCCAGGAACTCCGCCCTCAGGACAGAGGACTACATCGCAACCAAACACTTCAAGCTATTCTCCAACTCCCGCGTCAAGACCGCTGTCTCTGGCTCACTCACATCCGAGCTGCACGGTCGATCACAGCCACAATCATCGCCGACAACAACACTATCACCTAAAAAAAAAAAAAGAGGCCAGGGGACAGTGGGCACGAGAAGTCCCTCACCCCCCACATCCACATTCGGCATTGCATTTCACTACATGTTTCATGTTCACCTCCTCCATGGGCGTCTGCCACCGTCGTCTACCCGCCGCGACATGTCGCGGTCAAGGTAACGACGTTAAAGTCTTCGAGACATTCGTAATGCTCCCTTGTAGCACCTAACGAATAATCATTGAGTTAGTTAGTTAGTTAGTATGGGTGGTGCAACACATACGAGCACTGTTGCTACTACTAGTACTACAACATTGAGAAGTACTAGTAGTACGGCATGGAAGTGGCGATCCATAAACGAAGATGGGATGAAATATACATTCAAGTGCTTGTACAAACGGCTTACCTGCAAGAGCTGTACTGTCGAGGATCGAAGCTGCTTGCTAACTTGGCCTGACACTCAACATTTGCACTTCATGCAAACAACACCACATTATTGGCTTCTCGAAATGGTGTCAACCTTCATTCACCTGAAAATGCATGAGGTGCATGAACCAACTTCTTTGTATTTTCCTATGGACACACCGCACGAAGTAAACTCCATGACAAAGGAGTTTCGAATAGCACTACCTCCAGGCACGAAACGAATATTTTCAACATTCCGAAGTGCAAAACTCCACCATTATGTATTGGCAGTTGTTCATACAGACCAGAAAATTATTCAAGTGTTTGATGGGCTACAGTATAAGTTGAAATATTGGGAGGTGCATTTGAAGACATTACTTCACCGATTTGATCTGGATTTTGAAGAATTCCAGTGCAAACTAGTACAGAACTCTCCACGACAATATGATGGCATCTCTTGTGGCCCATTAGCTTGTGCTAATTTGTGGAACCTCTTGCAGCCAGGGACAGTCGATGTCCAGAAATTCCATACACCGTCACCATGGCCAGGGAAGGATGGTATCCATACTTGCATTGCACTCGAACTTGGAAGACTAATGAATTGTTTCGACACAGAATATACTGTTGCAAACAGGAGCTACCCCAGCTCAACCCCAAGAGACAAGCAAAATCCAATTTTGCTGGACGATGTGGACGACAAGATTGAGGAAGAAAAACAATCTGCTGAAACGGTAAGACGACGACCCCCCCCCCCAAGCAACAACTCGTCATCCGAGTACTATGTCCCAGCATGGAGATATTTTACAAGACATTATAGATATACGTGTCAAGAATGAGAGGAAAAGAAAAATGGCACAGGCCACACAGGCCGCAAAAATGATGCGACACCGTGCGAACCATGTGAATGTATCCAGGGGAGATATAGTGTGCATCAAGGTGGATCATCGGGATAAAAGGTCGGATATGAGTCCAATGCGGGTCCAGGCACTGGTTCTGGCTTCGAAAGAAACGTCGGGGGCATGTCTACTAGCAACAAAAGATGGGATCATCAGTGCGAAAGGTGGACATGAGTTTTGGCATAAGCCCGAAACATTCGAAATTCGAAATAGAGCAACTCTGTCACCAACAATGCAGAAGATCCGACAAAAGGTGTTGGAAAATGAGGACTTCAAGCCACCTGAGAAGTTGTCACTCCGAAAGGCACATGAGAGCTAACATATTATTTCGTCGGTCAGGAGTGGTAGTAATAGTGGTGCTGCCACTAGTACAATTACTACAAAGAGATGCCTCTGCAAGAAAAAGTGCAACCTGCAGAGCCGTTGTGGATGTCGGAAACGTGGCCATACTTGCTCTGAAATGTGTGCATGTCGAGGAGTTTGCACAAATACAAGCACTCCTGGTGGTGAAACAAGAACCACTACTACTACTACTAACGATAGTACTTCTACGTAGTCTAACTAGTTTGGTATCAGAGATGGTACTGCTGATGTAGTACTCTAGTGGCAAATCACTTGTGACTGTAGCTACTACAGGTAGTACTAGCTAGTAACGCGTAGCAGTTCGTAGCAGCAACAACAAAAAACTTGTAGATCAATGCTCATACTGTAAATTCCTAGTGTAGGTAGTTTATCTATGAGTGAGGGACGTTGAAAAAACGGTCAGTCTGCAGAATGACAAAAAATTTGAAAACGGTCAGTCTGCAGACTGAACCGGTCATTCTGCAGACTGGCGGATTCTCAACATTGATCGTGACAGTACTATCATCCCGGGGGACAATGTCCGTACAAAAGGTCGTGACCCTAACTCAAATCCCAGTACTGAGGTAGAAGAGGAATCTCCAAACCTATTGGAAAATACGGAGGACTCCAGCTCTGTGTCCAGTATTTAGGTGGATTGTGAATCCATCATTGAAGAAGAGGATCCTATTTCATCCCCAAGCCTGTTGGGTGACTCTGAGGACAAGTCACTCCCGCCAACTTATGAAGGAGATGATTGCATGCCAGACGCTCAGGATCACAATGATGCGACAATTCGAGCCAAAATTCAAAGCGAAGAGTGGCCAGATGAGAATGATCCACTAGTGGCGACGCTTCTTGTCGACGCTCGAAATGGATTCAATGAGCTCAGTCGGAAAGCAAATATTTGGACAGTCCGACATCGGTGGCCAGAAGGAGCAAGATTCAGTTACAACTGCTACCGTCACGCTGCTCTTCTGGTATTGAGGCGCTCCGAAACTCCCAAGGCAGCCAGTTGGTGAGCGGAGTTGACTCGACTTTCTGGACTATGTCCTCGGTGATCAGGCCGTCCAGTTATTGAGGTTTTGGCAGAGAAGCATCCTGAACTTCGTGAACCAGAAAGACTCAATCAAACAGATGGGTCATTTGAGCCATACGCGACAACCCCTACGGTGCCCCCAGTCCTGATCACCGAGGACATAGTCCAGAAAGTCGCAAGGCACTTGTCAGGCTCAGCAGGTCCAGGTGGAGTTGACTCAACCTCGCTCACCAACTGGCTGCTCCGGTATGGGGATCAGTCCAAAGCACTCTGAGAGGAGTGGGCTGACTTCACCACATGGCTGGCTACTTCCCATCCTCCATGGGAAGCTTACAGGGCATTGATGGCTGGTCGTCTAGTTGCACTAGACAAGTGCCCCGGAACCCGACCGATTGGAATTGGCGAAATCTACAGACGACTGATGGCTAAATGCCTACTGAAGACTACCCGAGCTAACGCAACCAAAGCAGCAGGAAACCACAACCTTTGTGTTGGTCTTAAAGCAGGCATCGAGGGTCCAGTACATGCCGTGCAAGCCCTGCACTCTCGAACTTTTGAAGAGCGAGGCGAAGAACAAGATGACAACAGCGTGGAATCCGGAACCACTGGGAGCAGTACTATCATCCCGGGGCACAATGTCCGTACAAAAGGTCGTGACCCTAACTCAAATCCCAGTACTGATGTAGAAGAGGAATCTCCAAACCTATTGGAAAATACGGAGGACTCCAGCTCTGTGTCCAGTATTGAGGTGGATTGTGAATCCAGCATTGAAGAGGAGGATCCTATTTCATCCCCAAGCCTGTTGGGTGATTCTGAGGACAAGTCACTCCCGCCAACTTGTGAAGAAAATGATTCCTTGCCAGACGCTCAGGATCACAATGATGCGACGATTCGAGCCAAAACTAATGATCCACTAGTGGCGACGCTTCTTGTCGACGCTCGAAATGGATTCAATGAGCTCAGTAGGAAAGCCCTGCACTCTCGAACTTTTGAAGAGCGAGGCGAAGAACAAGATGACAGCAGCGTGGAATCCGGAACCACTGGGAGCAGTACTATCATCCCGGGGGACAATGTCCGTACAAAAGGTCGTGACCGATATTCGTATATCTGATACAGATGCTCCGTCATATGTCACCAGGGACCCTTTGAAGGTGTTGGAGTCCCAACAGGAAGCCAAGAAGAAGAAGTATCTTGAGTCATGCAAGCGTGCTCACAGCCACTTCACACCCTTGATTTTCTCTGTGGATGGATTGATGAGTTCTGAGACCCAATCGGCTATTCGCCGCTTGGAAGCAGGGCTTTCCAGCAAGTGGAAGCGCGAACATTCGCAGATGTGCAAGTTTGTGCGCTCCCGCCTCTCATTCGCGTTGATTCGATCTACTACACAATGTTTACGAGGAACGAGGGACACCGGCCGGTTCCGCAATCCCCAAATTGATTGTGTGGCTGGTGCGGGTTCGTCTCTCTACAATTTCGTGGAGTAATTTGTTGAAGAGTTGGAGTTGAGAAAGTTTGATTGGAAATGGCGGCTTTGCGCTGTCGTGCTGCTGTCTTCAGAGTACACTACATGTTACATTACTGCATATGCCCATTAGGGGGTCCAAATTAGTGAATTGAAAAAAATGTTTTCATTGTTGGATGATTGGGTTGATCCGCAATCCCCAAATTGATTGTGTGGCTGGTGCGGGTTCGTCTCTCTACAATTTCGTGGAGTAATTTGTTGAAGAATTGGAGTTGAGATTGGATATGGCGGCTTTGCGTTGTCGTGCTGCTGTCTTCAGAGTACACTACATGTTACATTACTGCATATGCCCATTAGGGGTCTAAATTAGTGAATTGCATATCGATACTCATTTGGCAACCTGTAAATCACTGTGCCAAATTTTTTTCTCAGCAAAGACTTTGCCTTGATTTTTTCTTCCTCTGTTGCTGTGTCGGACTCTTCTATACGCTTCAATTCTTCAAGGATTGCGATATACTGAAAATATCTCTTCTCAGAGAATTGCTTGGAATTAGTGCTTTTTGCCCATTGAGCATTGTCATCACCAGGCTTGATACTATTGAATGCCTCAAGATTGAATTTTTCTCGGAATGCTCCCATGATTCCTACTGTCGATGATGAAGGATCACGACGGTCATGAGGCACAGCCGCTGCACCAGTAGTAGTGGTAGTAGTAGTACCAACACCAGTGGTGGTAACTGTATCATCTTCATTTTGAGTTGATTGACCAGTAGTAGCCATCATGGTACTACTAGGAAGTTTACTATCGATTTCAGCAACAGACTTCATGGTGATTCGATACTACTTCTGTCTGCAGTCTGCACTTTGCTCACGATCAGTCTGCAGACTGACCGTATGGCGACCGTGCAAAGTGAAGAACTCACGACCAGGGACAGTCAGCAATTTGTCCGTGGTGCAGCGTTGCCCAAAAAATATCCGAAAGTTTCAATAAATGAAATTCCTGATTCCTATAATAGTTGACCATCACGATTTAGCAGACTCAACCACCCGTCTACATTCCTATATATGTTTTGTGTATTTGATATTGAACTCGGGAACCAAAATGTTACGTCTGCAATCTCCCTCCAGGTCCCTTACCTAGTAACTGGGACCCGAGTCGATAGATCGCATTCCCGCCAACATGGGAGTTGTCGGGGTTGCCGTCGTCACGACTAGCCAAGAGTCCGCTGGGAGTCCTACGACAAGGGAGTGGGAGTTCTGGCCCTCGTCGGTTTCTACATGTTTACCTACAATCTAATCTAGAAGATACTTCCGCTTGTGGGAGTTCTTCAAAGATATTCCAAGACCAGAAAACAAAACAAAAAGACATAGTGTAATGCTCACAATATTTTAGTTCTGACTATTCGAACACCCGGGCTTACTGCACTTTGCGCAAAATTGTAAGACGTTCCCTTTTGCTGTTTCATCCGTTGAAACCAAAAGAGATCAAGAACTTCAGTCCGTGTTTCGCTACGATATTGCGACCCAAACCAACCATTACTTTCAACCGTTTCTACTCACCTTCGACCTCTGCTGTTTATCGCCATCATGAGCGGAACCAAGGTCGTCTACCTCCAGGATCTCGACGCAGATCTGGAGCCGAGCACCGTCATCAAGTACAAGGCCAAGTCAACTGCCGCTGGAGGCACAACCGAAGAGTCGCTTTCCGAGGACGTTCGCAAGCTTCTCGCCCATCCAGAACCACTCCAGGTTCTCGAATTCCTCAAGGAGTTCAATTCCGTCAGGGAGTTCATCGGTTGGGCCGATCAAACTCTTTTCGACCGCTTCAAGAAGCACCTGACTGGGTCATGCTTGGAGAAGTGGACCCGAGCAATCTCCGAATCGCTCTCAGGATGCACGAACTGCTCGACAGCTCACTTCGACAAGGCTGTCGCCAAGTGGAAAGACGAAGTGCTCCGAGGGTTCGACTATCTCGAGCAAGTCGAGTACCTCCGAACCGAAGCCAAGAAGCCCAGAGGTTTGAGTCCCATCGCCTACCTCGATCGTCTGCGAACTCTGTTGGCCCTGTGCAAGCAGCTTCCAGGCGCTCCAGCCGTTGCAACCAAGGAAGGAACCAAGGAATCGTATTCCGTCCTCACCGAAGCCGAATTGACCAGAATCTTCGTCAATGGAATGCCGTACGAATGGCGCAAGGATCTCGTCAAGGCAGGCCACAGTCTGTTGAAGGTCAAACTCGAAGAAGCGCTCGAGTATTTCAGCAATCTGGCCGACCTCGAAGAGCCCAGCCGTTCTTCCAGAGAGGTTTCAAGCAACGCAAGCAGAGGAAACAGCCGAAAAGGAGGACTCAAAGGAGGCAGCAACGACAAGAAGGGTGCCAGCAACGGCAAGGAAACTCCATCATCCACTAACAAGTCCGGCAAGATCCGTCCTGAGGATCCATGTCCTCTTCCAGGCCATGGAAACCACACTTGGGGCCAATGTCGATGCAATCGTTGGGGGGTGCATGGTACTGAGAGTTCACGAAATGAGCGACGCCCGGCTCCAGCGACGGCGTCTACCCATTCTTACTCGACCCGTTCTAAGTCCAAACCGTCCGGCGCGTCGCCAAGCACACCGCGCCAGGCGAGCACTCCGAAAGCTTCTGCGACTACTCCAACTGAGAGTCATTGTTTCGAAGTAGTCGAGGAAACTGCGACCAGTGCTCCACAAGCTGAATCGTTTGCCACTACCAATGTGTTTGACGTTCTTGGAGATCCAGAGTCGTTCTTTATGCAGGAAGACGACTTGGAACCAGATCGCTACGATCCGGTTTTGCAAGCTGAACTTTCGGAGATGGAAGCAACCATTTTCAACAATGATGAATCTACTGAGGCTACTCCTACGCTTACTACTGGAGCCCCCTCTACAAGTGACATTGGTGAAGATGAGTCTGAACAATCTGAAAAAATTCAGGCTGATGATGTTCCACTTTGTGATTACATTCCAACAACTTTGGCGACCTCACGACGTATCAATGAGAAGCAAGGTCGATTTGTGTTTCGCTCGTTGCTCGACCATGGTGGTTCCCATGTGATGATTCATCGTCGATCGTTGCCCAAGGATGCTGAGTTGTTTGATGATCCCAAGATGAAGTTTCGGACCACTGCTGGTGAATTTTCTGCCAGCAAGTTTGTCTATCTTCATGATCTCAAGTTGCCTGAGTTCTCGTTGACTCGAACTGTTGGGGTTGTCAAGGCCTACGTCTTCGAGGCCAATGTTCAATACGATTTGATCTTGGGTCGGACCTTTCTGAACCAAGTTGGCATTGATGTATTGAGTTCTGAACGCTGTTGCAAGTGGTACGACGACAGCATTCCATTCCATCGTCCTGATTATTTCAAGAACAACACTGCTCTTCGCAAGGTTCTTGAAGTTCCGCCAGTCAAGGTTTTGTTCATGGAGAGTCATGCGACTCAGAAGATTGCTGCTCACAAGGCTACCCACGCGGACATTCAAGCCTTGGCTCAAGCTCAAGGACATCTGGATGTTGGTCAGAAGGATCAACTCTTTCTGATCCTCCAACGTTTTCCTACTCTCTTCGATGGGAAACTTGGAGTCTATCCTCATCGTGAGTTTGAGATCACTCTCAAGCCCGATGCGGAGCCCTACCATTGCAAGCGTGCCTACCCAGTCCCTCATCATCTTGCGCCGATGGTGAAGGCTGAGTTGCGTCGCCAATGTGATGAAGGAATCCTCGAGCAAGTTTATGATACTGTTTGGGGAATGCCCATGTTGATTCTCGCCAAGAAGGATGGAACCATCCGAACTGTGGATGACTTCCGCGAGCTCAACAAGCTGATTGTCCGTCCTAGGTACATGCTACCTCGGATCCAGGACATCTTTCAACGACGTCAAGGCTATGTTTACTTCACGAAGCTGGACCTCACACAATGCTTCTACACTTACAAGCTAAGTGAAGAGTCTTCATGGTATTGTGTCTTGGTCACTCCTTTTGGGAAGTTTCGCCGCCTTCGTTTGCCTATGGGTCTTACACCCAGCCCTGATTGGGCTCAGGCTACCCTTGAAGAGGTTCTCAAGGACGAACTACATGACAACGTTGAGGTTTTCATTGACGATATTGGTATTTTTTCCAATTCGTGGGAAGACCATGTTGCGACCATCCAGCGCGTACTCGCACTCTTGGAGGCCGCTGGATATTCCATCAATCCAGCCAAGTGCCAATGGGCTGTCAAGGAGACAGATTGGCTTGGACATTGGTTGACTCCTGAAGGAATCAAGCCATGGAGGAAGAAAGTCGAAGGTATTCTACAGTTGGATGCTCCACAAACCCTTCGTCAGCTTCGTGGCTTCATTGGTATGGTCAACTATTACAGAGACTTCTGGAAACATCGTGCTCATGTGCTCGCACCTCTGACCGCGCTTACCAAGGTGTCTCCACGACACTTCAAGAAGCACTGGACTCAAGAGTGCGATCAAGCATTTCGGGAAATCAAGTCAGTCGTGGCTGCGGATGTCCTACTTTATTATCCCGATCACAATCTACCATTCGTGATTGAGACCGATGCTAGCGATTATCAACTTGGAGCTGTGATCAAGCAGAACAACAGACCTGTTGCGTTCTATTCCAAGAAGTTGACCGATGCACAGACCCGCTATCCAGCCAGCGACAAGGAGGCTTTGTGCATTACCGAGGTTCTCGAAGAGTTTCGTCCCATGTTGTTTGGTGCCAAATTGACAATTTACACCGACCATCAGAATCTTGCCCAACGCGATTTGAAGTCCCAGCGATTGTTGCATTGGAGATTGTTGTTGGAGGAGTTTGCTCCAGAGATCATCTATCGTCCTGGCCCAGAAAACGATGTTGCCGATTCATTGTCTCGTTTTCCATTGAAGCCCAGTCCTTCGGAGGAGAAAGATGACTCCGAGCTTGCTGTTGCGTTGTCCGAAGCAATGCTCTTCTACCCAAAGGAAGTCAACATGTTTCCACTTCAGTTCCAACAATTGAAAGAATTGCAAGAGGAAGATGCTGCCATTCAGCTCAACTACCGTTCGGAAAAGTTTCACAAGAAGACGTTCGGAGGCCATGAGTTGTTGTGTCGTCAGTCAGGAGACTATTGGCAGATTGTCGTGCCGAAAGTGTTGGAAAAAGAGGTCATCAGTTGGTATCATCATGTTGCAGGCCATGTTGGAGTCGAACGTATGGTCAAATCGATGCGTCCATTTCTTTTCTTTGACAAACTGAAGGAAAAAGTGACGGATTATGTGACAAGTTGTGATGCTTGTCAGAGGTGGAAATTCCAAGGACCCGGACATGGTCACTTACCACCCAAGGATGACGTTGGAGTGCCATTCGAAGAAATCGCAGTCGATTGTATCGGACCCTGGACGATTGAGGTTCCCGGATTGGGTCCCGTCAAATTTAAAGGTTTGACTGTCATCGATACTTTCACCACACTCACCGAAATTGTTCGTCTTGATGAAGAAACTGCTGAAGAGATGGCTCGACTTGTTGGAAACAATTGGCTCAGTCGCTACCCTCGACCATTGCGCTGCATCCATGATCCAGGTACAGAGTTCAAGGGAGCTGAGTTCCAAGCCTTTCTCTTCCGTGAAGGCATTGAGCCAGTTTATTCAACTGTCAAGAATCCACAATCCAACGCTATTGTGGAAAGAATGCACAAGACAATGGGAAACATTCTCAGCACAAGCTTCCGTACCAGCGAAATTGGAAGTTTGCATGATGCCAAGAAGTTTATTGACAACGCATTGTCGGCTTGCGTTCGAGCGTTACGCCTGGCAACCCATTCGACCATGGGTGTCTCTCCAGGTGCCCTCACTTTTCGTCGCGATATGCTTTTGCCTGTTCCAGTCATCGTGGACTATGAACAGATTCGAGAGCGTCGTCAAGCCTTGATTGACTACAATGCAGTTCGAGAAAACAAACGTCGTCAATCTCGAGACTATGCAATTGGAGACCAAGTCTTGATGCTTGTCAAGGATCCAAGCAAGTTGGCTGAGAGAGCCATTGGTCCTTTTGAAATTGTCCTTGTCCATGTCAATGGCACTGTTACTATCCAGCGCCATGAGAATGTATTGGAGAGAGTCAATATCAGGCGCATTCGTCCTTACCGAAGTCGCCTTGAGGGAGGAAGCAGAGTGCAATCTCCCTCCAGGTCCCTTACCTAGTAACTGGGACCCGAGTCGATAGATCGCATTCCCGCCAACATGGGAGTTGTCGGGGTTGCCGTCGTCACGACTAGCCAAGAGTCCGCTGGGAGTCCTACGACAAGGGAGTGGGAGTTCTGGCCCTCGTCGGTTTCTACATGTTTACCTACAATCTAATCTAGAAGATACTTCCGCTTGTGGGAGTTCTTCAAAGATATTCCAAGACCAGAAAACAAAACAAAAAGACATAGTGTAATGCTCACAATATTTTAGTTCTGACTATTCGAACACCCGGGCTTACTGCAACGTCACTGGTTGGGGGCTTATATCATATATATTATGTACTCCATATTACTTAACGATTTTTGTCCTAATTTCTGTAGGACACGCTGTCCCAAAAAGAAATAATGTCCTACACAAAAATCTAGGACAAAAAGGTAGGACAAACAAATTAGGACTTTGTCTGTCCTGAGGCACCACTCGTCGGGGCATGAATCCATCCTCTCGGCAGGAGCGGACGATGACATCGAAACAATCAACACACTACGCCCATTTGGATAAAAATGAGAAAAGATGTAACAGAATATATTATAGTAATAAGAAATAACTACTAGTAGTGTCATGAATTTTCAACCAGCGTTGAATCCTTGTTTGCCTTTACAGTCGTATGGAGAGGGCCTACTACTTCCTGTTTCCCCCTTCCTGCGTTTGTTTCCATCTCCAATGTTGATCTCATCATTGATCGCTCACAATCACGAGAGAAACTGTTCCCGGAGTCAAAGAAAGGGTCGAACATGTTGCCAACCAAAATGCAGCGAACAAGTTCAGTCAAGAGAGCTTCCTCGTCAGACATCTTGTTGTTTTGATGATGGGCTTTCGAGGCCAAAAACAAAATGTGGGTCGGTTGTTGTGCTGCGTGGTGGTGTCCACGTTGACCTACTAACGTTAGTACTAGTACTAAGTAGTACATGAGAGTACGTTCCAATAATAATATGAAGTGTTGTGAATGTTGATGGGTCGCAAACTTCACGTTGCAGCAAAGAAGAAAATTCTTCGTCATTGGTATCATCCTCAATAATTATTGTTTCTACTCTAGTAATTGGCGGGGGGTTCGTGCGTATCATTCTATGTGGGTCGGTTGTTGTGCTGCGTGGTGGTGTCCACGTTGACCTACTAACGTTAGTACTAGTACTAAGTAGTACATGAGAGTACGTTCCAATAATAATATGAAGTGTTGTGAATGTTGATGGGTCGCAAACTTCACGTTGCAGCAAAGAAGAAAATTCTTCGTCATTGGTATCATCCTCAATACTCTAGTAATTGGCGGGGGGTTCGTGCGTATCATTCTCAAATACTGTTAGTACGTTAGAATTTGTAAACGGTGGGTTCGTTCGAAATTCGATGTTGTTGCTGAAGTCTCCTGCCGTTGGTCTTTACCAGTGAGATAGGTTTTACCAACGCCAAGATTCTTCCACCTTGAAGAAGTCTACACAAGGCTTGATTGTTACCCCGTGTCGCTCTTGTGTCACGGAACCTCAGTCCCTCGTTCTACTTCGGACAATTAGTTTCATTCATGATTGCATTCTTACACTTCCAACGATGTCAGGATTCCTATCCCAACTTTTATTGAGACATGGATCCTGCTCACGATACTATTCTGCATGTCTTTCATCAGACTCAAATACCAAAGACCCAAAACAAACCAAACAAACACTACATTTTAACTCACAAAATAGCTTTACGTTTACTGACTACCCGCGGCTTACTGCACTTTGATCAAACTTTGTAAGGAAGTCAAATTCCTGAAGCTCTACGTCCGTGTATCGCAACGATAGGCGACCCTACTTTTTCATCAAGAAAATCATCTCCCATCATTACTTTCAACCAGAGTAACCGCTCTCGCCATGTCAGGCAGGTACATCGATATCAACGACGCGGACGAGGAAATCGATTCCCTCCAAACCGTCAAGTACAAGGCCTCCGTTACGACGACCCGAGACAACTCAACCCAGGAGGAGCAACTCTGTCGCTACGTGTGCAAGTTGCCCTCGTTCCCGAAGCCACTCTCAGTGATCTTGTTTTGCGAGGACTTTCTGAATGTCGCCGTTCTTTTCTCATGGGACAACGCCGCCAAGATTTCCCGGTTCAGAGATCATCTCGCGAAGACTCAACTACTGAAGTGGAACGACGTCCTCAAGCAAGAAACGAATTTCGACGTGGCTATCCAATTGTGGCTGCGCAGGATGCTCGCCGGGCTCGATGCCGAGAGGCAAGGAGAGTATTTACTCTCCGAGGCGTGCAAGCCTCGCCACATGAGTCCAACCGAGTACAAGGAACGCATGGAACTCCTGTCTACTTACGCAACTTGGATGCCGAACAAGGACCCAGACAATACGGGAACTCAGATCCTCACAGAAAGGGAGCTTGTTCGCGCGTTTTTGAACGCAATGCCCAAGGGTTGGAAGTCCAAGATGACAATGGCCAACATCAACCCTCGAACTGTTACTCTGGATACGGCAGTGAACTACATGGACATCCTTTTCTACAAGCTGGACGATGTTCAACAGGAAACGCGAGGACAAAGCTCATCCCTCGCAAGAAGAAGTGGTCGCAGCAAAAGCCCATCAAGAAAGAAGACGAACAAGCACTATAAAGGTGCTGATCGAGACAATGGTGCTGGAAAGTCCAAATCCGGAAAAATCAAGGCAGAAGATCCATGTCCATTGCCGGGACATGGGAACCACACTTGGGGACAATGCTACCAGAATCGCTTCGGTAGTAGGGCCTCCCAAACTGATCGCACGTCCGAAAATCGTCCAACTTCGACGACTTCGTCTTCTGGCTACAGACCTCCTTCCAGCGGCATACCCAGATACCAAACCAGATCTGCTTCCAGAGGATCAGGGGAAAGTCACGCTGTGGAAAATGATGGATTGCAAGTTGAGAAATCCCGTTCCAAAAAAGGTCGCTCCGGAGCCAAATCCAGTGCTCCAGAGTCGTATCATTCCGACCTATTTCAAGCTGATCCGAGGGCACAGGGTGATCCAGCAAGCAACCCTGAGTCGCTCTACAACCAGTTTGAGGAGCTGGAGTTCGAACGGTACGAGGAAAAAAATTCTTTTCATTTCGCAGGCCCCGATTCGGCCGAAATTGCATTCGAAGACCTTGTGCCACAGCCAGATCTCCAACCTTCGACCCTTGTTACCTGCCGAAAGCTTGGAGAAAGAGCTGGACAATGGTCCTACTGCGGTCTTCTAGATCATGGTGGTTCACATGTTATGATCAACAAACGGTGTGTTCCGGGTGACCTTGAGACGATCAAGTCTCCTACGTCTACGTTCAGGACGACTGCTGGGACCTTGGCAAGCCAAGAAACTGTCTACCTCTACAATGTTCAGTTGCCAGAGAGTTTTCTTTGACGAGGACTATTCGCAAGGTAAAGGCGTTTGTGTTTGATGCTCCTAACGTTGAACACGACATCATCTTGGGTCGGAGCTTCCTGAATCCCTGTGGTATTGACGTGCTATCCAGCAAGCAGTGTTGTGAGTGGCATGGTCAAGTGATTCCTTTTCACCCTCAAGGTTTCTTTCACAATGATGCATTGATTCGTCGCATGCTCGAAGTGGAACCCATCCATGTTGAAAGGTTGGGCGAGAGCCACATGAGTGTGGAAGAGGCCAACACAAACAAGGTAGATGTGAAATTGGTCGCACGTGCGCAGACGCACTTGACCGCTGATCAGCGCGATCAACTGCTCAAGTTTCACATTGAGTTGTTGCCTGGCGCGAAGCCATATCATGTGAAACGACCTTACTCCATCCCTCACCATGCAATCGAGGATGTGAGAAAGGAAATCTACAAGCAAGTCGAGGAAGGTTTCTTGGAGCAAGTCTACGACTCCCAGTGGGGGATGCCGATGATGGCAATCCTCAAGAAAGACGGCAAGTTTCGTCTTGTTGATGATCTCAGAGAGCTGAACAAGGTCATCGTTCGACCTAAATATCTACTACCCAAGATCAATGACATTCTTCATCGTCGCCTTGGCTACGTGTTCTTCACCAAGCCTGACCTCTCCCAGTGCTTCTACTCTTACTGGTTGGACGAGGAATCGACTTGGTATTGTGTGATCGTCACTCCCTTCGGCAAGTTCCGACGCCTATGCTTGCCCATGGGACTCACTCCAAGCCCAGACTGGGCCCAAGCTACATTGGAGGAAGTAATGGGAGACATGCTCAACAACGGTGAAGTCGAAGTCTACATCGACGACATCGGTATCTTCAGCAATGATTGGGTCTCCCACATTGCAACGATCAAGAAGGTACTTCTACGTCTACAAGAGAATGGCTACACCGTCAACCCAGCCAAGTGTCAATGGGCTGTGCAAGAGACCGACTGGCTTGGCCACTGGATTACTCCTGTCGGCTTGAAGCCGTGGGCCAAGAAGGTTGATGGTATCCTCGCTCTCGATCGCCCCAAGACCCTACGCCAGTTGCGAGGGTTCATTGGTATGATCAATTACTACCGAGACTTCTGGAAACGTCGTTCTCATGTTCTTGCGCCCCTTACTGCTCTAACTAAGGTGGCCCCCAAGCAGTTCGCCAAGCATTGGACTGCTGAGTGCGACAAGGCCTTCAACGAGATCAAGGCTGTGATCTCTGAAGACGTCCTATTGCGTTATCCCGATCCTAACAAGCCGTTTGTTATTGAAACGGATGCAAGTGATTATCAGCTTGGTGCCGTTATCAAGCAAGATGATGCCCCTATCGCCTTCTTCTCGCGCAAGCTGACCGACGCCCAGCGCCGTTATCCAGCCAGCGACAAAGAAGCACTTTGCATCACGGCTGTTCTCGAGGAATTCCGCCCTATTTTATATGGAGGGCGCATCACTATCCGTACTGACCACCAAAACCTCACACAGAGGGATCTCAAGAGTCAGCGCCTCCTCCATTGGCGTCTCCTAATTGAGGAGTTCGCCCCGACCTTCGTCTACTACCCCGGCGAACAGAATGTTGCCGCTGATACTTTGTCTCGTTTGCCATTGAAGCCAAGAGACCCAGAGGAGAAGCAGGACGCTGCCCAACAACGTGCAGCCCTTGCTGACAGCTTCATGTTCTACCCAACCGAACTTGAGGTCTTTCCTCTTCAGTACCGTTACCTGGAGCTGGCCCAAAAGGCTGAGCCTGACATCCAGTTGAGAATTGATTCTCCCAACAACTTCGGAGTCAAGAACCTGCATGGTTTTGACATTGTTGTTCGTTATCCCAACCCCGAAGACAAATCGAAGTGGCAACTCTATGTGCCAAACAATCTCATTCACCAAACCATTTCGTGGTATCATGCGATGACTGGCCATGCTGGCGCCGATCGCATGGAGCAAACCATGAGACCTTTCCTCTACTTTGAGAGGATGCGTCCGATCATACAAGACTTTGTGAGGACCTGTGATGCCTGCCAACGCAACAAGGATCCAGGTCCTGGATATGGGCATTTGCCTCCGCGTGAAGATGTGAGCATGCCTTGGGAAGAGGTCGCCGTGGATCTCATTGGACCATGGCGTATGGACGTTCCAGAAATCGGCGAAGTGTCCTTCTTTGCGCTTTCCATCATTGACACTGCCACTACTGTTTCCGAACTTGTTCGTATTGACAACAAGACTTCCGAACATGTGGCCTTTTCGTTCTCGAATGCCTGGTTGAGCCGATATCCAAGGCCCCTACGCTGCATTCACGACCCTGGCACAGAGTTCACTGGAGCCAACTTCCAAGCCATGTTGTCCATGGAAGGAATTGTCGGAGTGCCTACTACTACCAAGAACCCACAGAGCAACGCTATTGTTGAGCGTATGCATCACACTGTTGGGGACATGCTACGTACAAGTCTACGTTCTACCCCGCCACACAATGTTGTTACTGCTGTGGAACTTGTGGAATCTGCCTTATCTGCTTGTACACGAGCTTTGAGGACCACAGTCCATCGCACTATGAGGATCTCGCCCGGCGCGCTGGTGTTCAGCCGAGACATGCTTCTTCCATTCCCAGTTATCTCTGATTTCGAGATGATCAGGCAACGTCGTCAAACAATGATTGACTACAACAATGCTGCTCTCAACAGGAAACGCCGATTCAAAGACTACAATATCGGTGACGCAGTTCTTATCATTACAAAGGACCCATCTACTCTAGAAGAACGAGCTCGTGGCCCTTTTGATATCATTCAAGTTCATGTCAATGGTACCGTGACCATTGAACGCCCTGGAAACGTTGAAGAACGTATCAACATCCGCCGTCTTCGCCCTTACTATCGCCCAGGAGAGGATCCTTAGAGGGGAGAAGCAGAGTGAAGTCTCCTGCCGTTGGTCTTTACCAGTGAGATAGGTTTTACCAACGCCAAGATTCTTCCACCTTGAAGAAGTCTACACAAGGCTTGATTGTTACCCCGTGTCGCTCTTGTGTCACGGAACCTCAGTCCCTCGTTCTACTTCGGACAATTAGTTTCATTCATGATTGCATTCTTACACTTCCAACGATGTCAGGATTCCTATCCCAACTTTTATTGAGACATGGATCCTGCTCACGATACTATTCTGCATGTCTTTCATCAGACTCAAATACCAAAGACCCAAAACAAACCAAACAAACACTACATTTTAACTCACAAAATAGCTTTACGTTTACTGACTACCGCGGCTTACTGCAGTTGCAGCAAAGCACGAAGAAGCATCCTTGCCGGTGGAACAAAAACGTAGGACAAATTGCCATGGGCTACGAGGCATGGCTACTGAGAATGTACGTAGTCATAAATCCTTGTCCTAAAACCAGTTTGTAGGACAAAAATTTAGGACAAAAACGTAGGACAAATTGCCATGGTCTACGAGGCATGGCTACTGAGAATGTACGTAGTCATGAATCCTTGTCCTAAAACCAGTTTGTCCTAACAAAATATTTTGTCCTAAAAAATAGACACGCTGTCCTAAACTGATTTTGTCCTAATATTCGTAGGACAAATTGTGTTAAGTGTGCAGAAAACATGACCAACCTTTACTTAAGCACACTTGAAGCAAGACTGGAGCCAATCTTTGTGAGCGTATGCATTATACATATTATGATTTCATCATCACTGCAAACCCATGTCAGAAACGGAATCTGGAATCCCAATTGTGTACTTTTTCATTGTTGAAGTTGGAAACTTCCTCATGTGGACAAATTGCCCACTGTTCCAGTCTGTGCGTAGACTCACAAAAGTTCGTTGATAATATAATAAGCTATTGCGTTATTCTGTAAACTATTCAATCGTGCCCAACGGATTCCCGTTACTCTTCTCAATCACTGGACATCTGACTTCTTGTCAATCGGACATACACCAGACAACCCATTGTCACATGGTTGTCTTCAATCTATTTTCGTCCAGGAAATCCGTTCACGGGTAATTCAGCTTCGCTTCAATCCCTAGTCGGTAAACATCGCGGCCCTGAGTTCTGGATCTTTGTGGGATACCGCAATCTTTTTTCATGTCTTAGTGTAATTACTTAGAAAATGTACCGTATTGTACGGTGGAGCGATCAACGTTCGAGATTAGGCTTCCACGATAGTACCCCGCGTTAAAACCAAGTGGATGTTGATTTTTGGTTGATTATGTTGACTTGTGTTGATTTTTGGTTGATTTTTCAACGTAGGGAGGGCGTCTTTGTCGTCAACGACGTCCCAAGACACTAGTGACAACGTAGAGACAACGTAGACCTTTATATTAGGTATGACTATTATGTACCAATACAGACGCTTTGATCTCCCGCCACAAATTGAACGACGATTTGTCACAGATGCAAACAACGTTGGTCAATACCTTGTGTTTTCATTCATCTCTCTCACCACCATGGTATCACCCAATCTGGTTGTCCAGCGCCCTAGAGGGCGCAAAGGAAAGAGAACCCCTTTGCCATACAGGTCCAAAGCATTCGAAAATTTTGCTAACAGGAGGCTCAGGGAGTACATGCAACACAACAACATCGTTCCTCAGGTGCCATCGTCGATTCCCAAGATTGGGCGACTCACGACTGGAAGGCTTCCCCATGAGACCGGTACAAGAAAGGAGCACGAAAACAGGTGGAAGGACCTTAAGTACTTTTTGGTGTACATCAATGACTTGGAGTCGGCCCTCCTTTGTGACCGTGAGATTTGTCCTGAAAAACCTGCTCCCCTTCAGCCCCACAGTATCCTAGCATATGCCCAGTACATGGGATTGGCAACTGACGAAGTGTTGGCGTGGGATGTTGCAGTAAGCCCGGGTGTTCGAATAGTCAGAACTAAAATATTGTGAGCATTACACTATGTCTTTTTGTTTTGTTTTCTGGTCTTGGAATATCTTTGAAGAACTCCCACAAGCGGAAGTATCTTCTAGATTAGATTGTAGGTAAACATGTAGAAACCGACGAGGGCCAGAACTCCCACTCCCTTGTCGTAGGACTCCCAGCGGACTCTTGGCTAGTCGTGACGACGGCAACCCCGACAACTCCCATGTTGGCGGGAATGCGATCTATCGACTCGGGTCCCAGTTACTAGGTAAGGGACCTGGAGGGAGATTGCACTCTGCTTCCTCCCTCAAGGCGACTTCGGTAAGGACGAATGCGCCTGATATTGACTCTCTCCAATACATTCTCATGGCGCTGGATAGTAACAGTGCCATTGACATGGACAAGGGACAATTTCAAAAGGACCAATGGCTCTCTCAGCCAACTTGCTTGGATCCTTGACAAGCATCAAGACTTGGTCTCCAATTGCATAGTCTCGAGATTGACGACGTTTGTTTTCTCGAACTGCATTGTAGTCAATCAAGGCTTGACGGACGCTCTCGAATCTGTTCATAGTCCACGATGACTGGAACAGGCAAAAGCATATCGCGACGAAAAGTGAGGGCACCTGGAGAGACACCCATGGTCGAATGGGTTGCCAGGCGTAACGCTCGAACGCAAGCCGACAATGCGTTGTCAATAAACTTCTTGGCATCATGCAAACTTCCAATTTCGCTGGTACGGAAGCTTGTGCTGAGAATGTTTCCCATTGTCTTGTGCATTCTTTCCACAATAGCGTTGGATTGTGGATTCTTGACAGTTGAATAAACTGGCTCAATGCCTTCACGGAAGAGAAAGGCTTGGAACTCAGCTCCCTTGAACTCTGTACCTGGATCATGGATGCAGCGCAATGGTCGAGGGTAGCGACTGAGCCAATTGTTTCCAACAAGTCGAGCCATCTCTTCAGCAGTTTCTTCATCAAGACGAACAATTTCGGTGAGTGTGGTGAAAGTATCGATGACAGTCAAACCTTTAAATTTGACGGGACCCAATCCGGGAACCTCAATCGTCCAGGGTCCGATACAATCGACTGCGATTTCTTCGAATGGCACTCCAACGTCATCCTTGGGTGGTAAGTGACCATGTCCGGGTCCTTGGAATTTCCACCTCTGACAAGCATCACAACTTGTCACATAATCCGTCACTTTTTCCTTCAGTTTGTCAAAGAAAAGAAATGGACGCATCGATTTGACCATACGTTCGACTCCAACATGGCCTGCAACATGATGATACCAACTGATGACCTCTTTTTCCAACACTTTCGGCACGACAATCTGCCAATAGTCTCCTGACTGACGACACAACAACTCATGGCCTCCGAACGTCTTCTTGTGAAACTTTTCCGAACGGTAGTTGAGCTGAATGGCAGCATCTTCCTCTTGCAATTCTTTCAATTGTTGGAACTGAAGTGGAAACATGTTGACTTCCTTTGGGTAGAAGAGCATTGCTTCGGACAACGCAACAGCAAGCTCGGAGTCATCTTTCTCCTCCGAAGGACTGGGCTTCAATGGAAAACGAGACAATGAATCGGCAACATCGTTTTCTGGGCCAGGACGATAGATGATCTCTGGAGCAAACTCCTCCAACAACAATCTCCAATGCAACAATCGCTGGGACTTCAAATCGCGTTGGGCAAGATTCTGATGGTCGGTGTAAATTGTCAATTTGGCACCAAACAACATGGGACGAAACTCTTCGAGAACCTCGGTAATGCACAAAGCCTCCTTGTCGCTGGCTGGATAGCGGGTCTGTGCATCGGTCAACTTCTTGGAATAGAACGCAACAGGTCTGTTGTTCTGCTTGATCACAGCTCCAAGTTGATAATCGCTAGCATCGGTCTCAATCACGAATGGTAGATTGTGATCGGGATAATAAAGTAGGACATCCGCAGCCACGACTGACTTGATTTCCCGAAATGCTTGATCGCACTCTTGAGTCCAGTGCTTCTTGAAGTGTCGTGGAGACACCTTGGTAAGCGCGGTCAGAGGTGCGAGCACATGAGCACGATGTTTCCAGAAGTCTCTGTAATAGTTGACCATACCAATGAAGCCACGAAGCTGACGAAGGGTTTGTGGAGCATCCAACTGTAGAATACCTTCGACTTTCTTCCTCCATGGCTTGATTCCTTCAGGAGTCAACCAATGTCCAAGCCAATCTGTCTCCTTGACAGCCCATTGGCACTTGGCTGGATTGATTGAATATCCAGCGGCCTCCAAGAGTGCGAGTACGCGCTGGATGGTCGCAACATGGTCTTCCCACGAATTGGAAAAAAATACCAATATCGTCAATGAAAACCTCAACGTTGTCATGTAGTTCGTCCTTGAGAACCTCTTCAAGGGTAGCCTGAGCCCAATCAGGGCTGGGTGTAAGACCCATAGGCAAACGAAGGCGGCGAAACTTCCCAAAAGGAGTGACCAAGACACAATACCATGAAGACTCTTCACTTAGCTTGTAAGTGTAGAAGCATTGTGTGAGGTCCAACTTCGTGAAGTAAACATAGCCTTGACGTCGTTGAAAGATGTCCTGGATCCGAGGTAGCATGTACCTAGGACGGACAATCAGCTTGTTGAGCTCGCGGAAGTCATCCACAGTTCGGATGGTTCCATCCTTCTTGGCGAGAATCAACATGGGCATTCCCCAAACAGTATCATAAACTTGCTCGAGGATTCCTTCATCACATTGGCGACGCAACTCAGCCTTCACCATCGGCGCAAGATGATGAGGGACTGGGTAGGCACGCTTGCAATGGTAGGGCTCCGCATCGGGCTTGAGAGTGATCTCAAACTCACGATGAGGATAGACTCCAAGTTTCCCATCGAAGAGAGTAGGAAAACGTTGGAGGATCAGAAAGAGTTGATCCTTCTGACCAACATCCAGATGTCCTTGAGCTTGAGCCAAGGCTTGAATGTCCGCGTGGGTAGCCTTGTGAGCAGCAATCTTCTGAGTCGCATGACTCTCCATGAACAAAACCTTGACTGGCGGAACTTCAAGAACCTTGCGAAGAGCAGTGTTGTTCTTGAAATAATCAGGACGATGGAATGGAATGCTGTCGTCGTACCACTTGCAACAGCGTTCAGAACTCAATACATCAATGCCAACTTGGTTCAGAAAGGTCCGACCCAAGATCAAATCGTATTGAACATTGGCCTCGAAGACGTAGGCCTTGACAACCCCAACAGTTCGAGTCAACGAGAACTCAGGCAACTTGAGATCATGAAGATAGACAAACTTGCTGGCAGAAAAATTCACCAGCAGTGGTCCGAAACTTCATCTTGGGATCATCAAACAACTCAGCATCCTTGGGCAACGATCGACGATGAATCATCACATGGGAACCACCATGGTCGAGCAACGAGCGAAACACAAATCGACCTTGCTTCTCATTGATACGTCGTGAGGTCGCCAAAGTTGTTGGAATGTAATCACAAAGTGGAACATCATCAGCCTGAATTTTTTCAGATTGTTCAGACTCATCTTCACCAATGTCACTTGTAGAGGGGGCTCCAGTAGTAAGCGTAGGAGTAGCCTCAGTAGATTCATCATTGTTGAAAATGGTTGCTTCCATCTCCGAAAGTTCAGCTTGCAAAACCGGATCGTAGCGATCTGGTTCCAAGTCGTCTTCCTGCATAAAGAACGACTCTGGATCTCCAAGAACGTCAAACACATTGGTAGTGGCAAACGATTCAGCTTGTGGAGCACTGGTCGCAGTTTCCTCGACTACTTCGAAACAATGACTCTCAGTTGGAGTAGTCGCAGAAGCTTTCGGAGTGCTCGCCTGGCGCGGTGTGCTTGGCGACGCGCCGGACGGTTTGGACTTAGAACGGGTCGAGTAAGAATGGGTAGACGCCGTCGCTGGAGCCGGGCGTCGCTCATTTCGTGAACTCTCAGTACCATGCACCCCCCAACGATTGCATCGACATTGGCCCCAAGTGTGGTTTCCATGGCCTGGAAGAGGACATGGATCCTCAGGACGGATCTTGCCGGACTTGTTAGTGGATGATGGAGTTTCCTTGCCGTTGCTGGCACCCTTCTTGTCGTTGCTGCCTCCTTTGAGTCCTCCTTTTCGGCTGTTTCCTCTGCTTGCGTTGCTTGAAACCTCTCTGGAAGAACGGCTGGGCTCTTCGAGGTCGGCCAGATTGCTGAAATACTCGAGCGCTTCTTCGAGTTTGACCTTCAACAGACTGTGGCCTGCCTTGACGAGATCCTTGCGCCATTCGTACGGCATTCCATTGACGAAGATTCTGGTCAATTCGGCTTCGGTGAGGACGGAATACGATTCCTTGGTTCCTTCCTTGGTTGCAACGGCTGGAGCGCCTGGAAGCTGCTTGCACAGGGCCAACAGAGTTCGCAGACGATCGAGGTAGGCGATGGGACTCAAACCTCTGGGCTTCTTGGCTTCGGTTCGGAGGTACTCGACTTGCTCGAGATAGTCGAACCCTCGGAGCACTTCGTCTTTCCACTTGGCGACAGCCTTGTCGAAGTGAGCTGTCGAGCAGTTCGTGCATCCTGAGAGCGATTCGGAGATTGCTCGGGTCCACTTCTCCAAGCATGACCCAGTCAGGTGCTTCTTGAAGCGGTCGAAAAGAGTTTGATCGGCCCAACCGATGAACTCCCTGACGGAATTGAACTCCTTGAGGAATTCGAGAACCTGGAGTGGTTCTGGATGGGCGAGAAGCTTGCGAACGTCCTCGGAAAGCGACTCTTCGGTTGTGCCTCCAGCGGCAGTTGACTTGGCCTTGTACTTGATGACGGTGCTCGGCTCCAGATCTGCGTCGAGATCCTGGAGGTAGACGACCTTGGTTCCGCTCATGATGGCGATAAACAGCAGAGGTCGAAGGTGAGTAGAAACGGTTGAAAGTAATGGTTGGTTTGGGTCGCAATATCGTAGCGAAACACGGACTGAAGTTCTTGATCTCTTTTGGTTTCAACGGATGAAACAGCAAAAGGGAACGTCTTACAATTTTGCGCAAAGTGCAGTAAGCCCGGGTGTTCGAATAGTCAGAACTAAAATATTGTGAGCATTACACTATGTCTTTTTGTTTTGTTTTCTGGTCTTGGAATATCTTTGAAGAACTCCCACAAGCGGAAGTATCTTCTAGATTAGATTGTAGGTAAACATGTAGAAACCGACGAGGGCCAGAACTCCCACTCCCTTGTCGTAGGACTCCCAGCGGACTCTTGGCTAGTCGTGACGACGGCAACCCCGACAACTCCCATGTTGGCGGGAATGCGATCTATCGACTCGGGTCCCAGTTACTAGGTAAGGGACCTGGAGGGAGATTGCAGATGTTGATAGCCCTGCAGATGGTCCTATTCATAATTATTTAGGTAAAGTGGTGGTGTGGTCACGTGTGTTCTTGCCGATGATTCTCCGAAGTCCTAACAACTCTCTCTATGCCTTCTATGTCCATAGGTGAAGAAATTTACGGAGTTGCTCGTTGGAGTTCCCCAAACCTCTGGCAGAAGTTCCAGGCTTCCCTCCGTTATTTGCATGAGTTGTACCCTCATTTAACAGGAGACTACCAAGAGCCATGCCCCCAATGCGTAGAAAACTATTTGAACCGCCCCGATCCTAGGCTTCCCTCGGCCCCATGTGAGTGGCATCAAGAACGTATAATGATCAAACGAATGGGGAACCCTATCAAGCACCCCCAAGTAGTTTCTGCCTTTAATGGTATGAAGGGTCAACGTCGTGGCGTTCATGTTGCTGGAGGGGATATCCAACTATTGCCCAACCACGTGCTCAAGATGCGAAGTGTCCTTTTCAACCCAAAAAAGGAAGACTTGACACCACAAGGGCTTAGTCCAAGAGCTGCCCTTAATCGTTTGAAGGAATACACTATGATATTGATTGGTATTCAACTGTTCCTTCGCAGTGACGAGTTACTAAATATGCGCGTGGAACACTTCGAAGAGAAGCTCACTAGGATTACTCCTGAGGACGGAGTCAAGTTGATGTGCTTCAGAGTTAGGGGCAAAGCGGATCGCCAAGATGTCTATTTAACCCTATCCAGGAATGACGAGAAGCCTGAGTTCTGTGCAGTCCGCCATCTACTGCTCTACATGCATCTCTCCAAGATCAAGTCGGGCTATTTATTTGGTCCCAACGATGCCGATCCTGACGAGTCCGGACATATGGAGTCCGCCTATCCATATATTCAGTGGCTGGCTACCATGAAGTACCTATGTACTATGTCCATTGAAGGCTTCCCACAATTAGACGAAGAGGGTTGGGCGACCGTTGGCACTCATGTGCTACGCAAGACCGGCTATTTGTTTGCTATATGGGGTATTTTGAAGCGGCAAGGTGGCAGGCTCCAATCTACCGTTGATGCCATACAAGACGCAATATCTGTGCCAAACTTTTCGACGTTGATGTTCAGTGCCCGCCACCAGTCGGCACTTAGCGCCCAGAGGTATGCCTTGGATGCTTTCGGGAAGTACGAACTTATTACTGACCACGACCAGATGGGATTCAACGATGTCCCATTTTGGAAATACAACCGCATTCTCAACCCCAACGGACTAGGCTCGGTTACTACCATGAGTGTGCCCTATCAAAAAAAGTTGCCCGGCGTTGCAGGTTGGTACATATACGAATATTTGAAGTTGGACCATACTACTTCTACGCAGTTGACAGTAAATCAGCTCTTCCAACTGACCAATAGGGCTAAGCAACAATCCGTTGATACCGAGAAGGCCTTGCTTCAAATCTTGTTGAATCACTTGCCGGCTGCCCAAATGCGACATCTGGGGGGCGATAGTTTGTCTAAATTCATTCTACCCGCAATAAACATTTAGATTTTTGACTCAACAAGTAAGAAAATTTCAATGCAATTCAAAACGACTCGAATGATGCCAAACCTCACACACTTGTCTATCATCAAAACTATATGCAAAAACATTGTCCACTGTGACATACACTCGACAACTATTACATACTAATGAATGTCATTTGATTTAAATAACAAGATCGTCTTAGCATAATGGTTTGTTGGTTTGCCTCAATTGATTCTAATATAGAATCATAATGAGTCAAATGCTCACAGTACATCACATCAATTATTGCGTTGTGCCAAACACAATACAACGAACTCATTTTGAATATGGCCTGCTAAGTTTGAATAGGACTGATGAGTTTTGACATGCATACATCCATTTACTAGTTTTTTGTGTCATTGTAAGGACTATTTTGCAATATCAATAACAAACGGTTTAAAGCTCTCTAATTTTGGAGAATTGCCACAGAAGATCACGGTCTGGCTCCACTGTTTCCTTTTTAGGGTTGGTCATTTCTTCAACCTTGAAATTGACTCTGTTGGTGAGTTTGCGATAGAGGTCTACAAACTGTTGATCTTCTTCAAACGTCAGACTCACTTGCTTTGCCAAGTAGTTGTAGTAGTCGGTAGCTTCACTGTTCCATCCTTTGTTTTGGGCATTGCGACAGTCACCTTTGCTGGTGAACTCTTTCATTGTTTTCAAGATCTTCCTTCGCTTTTTGTTCCGGAGTTTTACTACTACTAGTAGGTGCACTACCACTTGGTTCTTGTTCTTCATCATCTTCTTCACCCCCAGCACTCTTGCGACTGTTCATGTCGGGGATAATGCCAGCCAGCAGTGCCACTCGAGTCATACTTTTCTTGGCTTTTTGGTGACTTTTTTTGAAGGTGTAATCATAGTACCCTGGTTGGCGGCTGGCTGCTGTTGCATTTCTTCTTTGCTCTTCCACTTCCATTTCTCGCTTAACAGCTAGTAACTTTTCCACGGCGACAGCGTGCTTCTTCAATACACGTCTGGGATGTTTTTGCCAACATCTTCAAGCATTTTGTCACAAAGGTGCTGAGCCTTCTTGTACAATGCTCGATCACCATCATGTGGTACAAGAGTCCAGTCCCCTGAACTGGGCGATTTCTTTTGTGTTTGTACTAGCAGCAGTACTTCCAACAGCAGAAGAAACACGACTTCCTTCTTCCTCATCGTCCTCTTCTTCATGATCATCCTCATCATCTTTGTCATCATCCTCCTCATCACTGTCCCCACCTTGTCTGGTGGCAGAGTGGTGGTGGATTACACCGATGCCATTTACCAACATCTTCTCTTCATCTTGGTCTTGTAGTAGTAGCAACCTCCGTCCTTCAATTCCTTGAATTGGCTTCTCTACGTAGTGAAAATTTGGTAGTGCCTCGTCAAGGATGCTGGCGGCGCTTCCTTCGAAGAACACCTCCAGGTGTATTTCGACGCTCTAGCTCCAACTCATATTGTGTTTCAAATGAGTCACTGCAGCCTGGCACTGGCCAACCAGGCATGATAGTTTGTTTCAAGATCATAAGGGCAAAAGCCTCAGTAGACTCATTGCCAAACTGTTCATGATCGTTCTCCAAGCTATACCTCCAGTGACGATCACCCACTGCCGACTTGAAAAAAATTGTCAAAGAAGAGGTGGGTATGCCTTGGGAAACTTCCAACGAAGCTCGAAGCACTCAAATGCTAACATATAGCAGTTATGTAGACTACATAGTTTACACAAATCTGAAAACAACAAGAAGGTGCAAAGAACAACAACTTTTGTTAGCAATGATAGTAATAGCAAAACCACGAAACAAAAACTTACAAGCAAATCTACTTTGGCATGACAGTATAGACAGCACTCCGTTTGAGAGACAGAGCTTCCTGTTGAATTCGCTGTGCACAGGCATGGTCCCACATGGACTGTATGTACAGCGATCGAGACATTTCATCTTGATACTCCTTTATACCCTGAAACTTACTAGGGCAAGAGCTCTCAGCATAATGATTGTAAATCTTTCCACCTACCCTCAAATCAATCCTAGGCTCGTATATAAACTTCACTCCTTGATACAATACCTCTTTTGTGTACTTTGTCATGACATCCATGTCATGCTTCAGTACATTAGCATCAACGTGCAGTCTCCTATTGCCATGACCCACCTCTACTTCCACATTCACAGTTTCAACAGGAGGATTTCTCTTTCTACTGCTAATACTGTTGTTACCACCAACAACAGAATTTGGGCTGGGAGTACATGGCGTAGTACCCACTGATGCTGCCGCCCCAGGGCTAGCAGTGCCAGCATTGCTTGCACCACTGCGGTTACTGGAGCTCCTCCTACTACCTGCAACGGAACCACCAGATGCTCGAGCCATCTTTTTGGCAGATCAGGGTAATGCTTGTTCAATTGCTAGTAGTACTAGGGGTGGTGCATCCAAATTTGTGTGGCAGAAGTAGGAGAACCTACGTAACTGGCAAATGCAGCAGAGGGAAAATTCTGGCGCGCGCCAGATATTTCTTGGTTGGGGTTCTGAATTCAATAGCCGGGTGTGTTGAGTCGAAAATTTGACTCAGCGTACGGTACACCAATCAAAGACTAACACGACAACAAACCAAACATCAAGAACATGACCACCACCAAGAACAACAAGAAACCTCAATGGAAGAGGTACAAAAGAAAGGGTGATCCATTGGATTACCGTAATTACCACTTATCGCCATTGTTTGGTAGTAAATGGCTCACAAAATTCCAACAAAAGGCCCTTGATGAACGTTTCCAAAAGAGCAAGTGCCTTTCATGCAAGCAAAACTTCGACAAGTGGATATGCTGCACCGAATGCGGACCTGCTCGTCTGCCTGCCGATGAAGGTCAACATGCAAAAGCCATGCAGAAAGAGAAGTCGGAAACACGGAAAAGGAAGATTGCAGACAATAAAACCAAGAAGGAAGTGAAAATGGGCAAACAGTCAACAATGGAGCAACATTTCTCGTCATCATGTAATAACAAAACAAAACAGACGACGAAGAACAAGAAGAAGGGCAACACATCATGACTAGTAATAGGCAATTACAACTACACCTAGAAGTATTGGTGGTGCTACTACTGTGATATCAACTTAGTACACTCATGATAGAATCTAGTAGCCCATGTTGATCTTGGGTACTCCACCACAACACGTTCCATCTCCTCCTCCTCAGGTCTCAGTTTTCTTGTAATCAAAGGAATGTCACACTTTGGGTAAGGTGTATTTCTCTCAAATCCTAGCGCCCCCTGTTGGATTGCAGATATAGGCACTTTCGTCAAAGCAGCATATCCACACATATACTCCTTTTTCCATTCATCACATAATAAGGAAGACGCAACAGATCCTCTCAAGAGAGGACGCCAGGCACACCCATGAACAAGAGCACTGGGTTCATTGTTTACATCTAGATAGAACAGTACACACTTGGCTGGTAGAAAATGAGCATTTCCTTCAGCATCCTCAAAATGGACAAACGCCCAATCGTACCAATTCCCAACTGTAGGGTAGTTCGGATCGGCCCGAAGATGATTTCCCTGATCATCTTTCACCTCAGTCCATATATGAAGCCCCCCAAGCTCATTCAGTTCCTCACTCTGTTCAGTGTTTATGACACCCCGAATGATCTGCCCTTGAATGTCCAAATGGTTTTCATCGTGAAAACATGTGCTCTTTATTCGTTTCCCATTCCGATTCATCTCGACCAGCGTATTGTTGATCACATCAATAAAGTACTGGGGCCTGTTCCTCGAAAAAAAGTAATTTCCAATGTTCTTCTCTCTTGTACTCGTCACTCCATTTATACTGTCATCCTCCTGATTCACACTGTCGTCATCATCTTCATTACTACACTCATCTGACAATGAGATGAATTGGTGCCATTTGTTGATCCAAGAAGAATGTTGTTCTCGTGCAGTTGGGTGTTGTAGCACAAGTTCTTCCTGATATAATATGTATTCCCGTGCTTTTGATAAAAGCAGGTAATCCGATACACGAGATGCCGTTTGAAAGCTGAAAACTTGAATGTCTCTGTTTTTCTGGGCTGTCCTCGAAGCCTTCTTGGCCCAAAATCTTAGGCCCCGTTCACAACTCCCAGCTTCATATTGAGAAGGATCACCGAAAAATGGAACTGTGGCGCATGTTTGGTAGTGACAATGGAACTTGCATGTTCCCATGTCCATAGTGTTGTCTCCCCTGTATATAAAGCGGTCCACCATAGCCAAATACTGCTCAATACCTCTTTCAATTGTTTGAATATCTTTTCGGTATTCCAATGGAATTGAGTCACTGTAGTGGAGAAAAGCATGATGAAGCAGGCTCAACTCAAGAACATACAACACAGAGTCAACATCGGACAGAATTGCAGCAGACGAAGGAGGCTTCCTTGTCTTTTCCCGACGATGTTTTTCAATATAATACTTGCCACTGCTGGTGCCTCTCGATAAACTGACCTTTAAAGATTCAGCTCGCACCAGAAGAGGTTCCTGTGGAGCGTTGCCCTTCTTTGCAGTATATTCGATGATGTCTTCATGTTCGCAGTTGCGGTGTTTCTTGTGTTCTTTTGAAGAAGCACGCTTCCGTTTTCTACCATCTCTGGTGCCACTACCATGGTTTTTCCTTTGTGTTGTATTGTTCCCTGTAGTGCTGTTGGTTTGGTTGGTTTCAACAACACTGTACAATGAAAGCAATGCATTGCCTGGCGGTAGTGATGTGTTGGAAGCATCGAAACAAGAAAGTTGATCCACCAAAACCCCCAACCCGCATTCATCAAACCAAGTGGACTCTTCGATGGAGTCGATTTCACTATGGGGTACAAAAGAGTACAGACCACATATGTCATCTTGTTCCACCATTGTCTCTTCATCCTGTTCCAAGAAAATCTCAACTCCAACGTCAGGATAGTCCACTTCAGCTACTAATCCTTCGAAGACTTCCCAGCATTCCCTTAACAGGTAGTGTATTTGCAGTGCATCCATCTCTACTCTGAGTATCTCGCCCAGGTCATGTAACGTCAAGTGTAGGGATACAAACCTGAAACACTCCTCCGTTGCTTTGTACTGCATTTTCTTCTTTTGGTTCTTGCCTTTGTCACGTAGAAATGGCAACATAGACGTTGATGGGAAAAGGTGGTGAAGTGGTTGCCCCATCATACCCACAGGCCGTGATTCAAGTTTGTCCTTATCCTCTGGCGTGAAATGGAAGGTCATGTATTTCCTTTGCGACTCTTCTATGAAATTCTTGTAAGATTGGGTTCGTATCTGATCATTCATCCTCAGCATCGTGACAAGAGCAAACAATACTCCGACCTTCTCGCCTGATGTCAACAGTGTCAAGTCAGTAAAACCAGGACGATAAAAGCCTCTGGAATGTACTCCTGACACTGCTCCTGGTATTAGAAAATAGTGCTGCGATTGCTTTCTCAATGGTCCCACCCTTCTTGTCTGTTGAACCAACAATGCCGTATGCCACCTGTGCAATGTTGAGGATCAATCCTCCCTCATTGAAATGCATGGAATCGTTCAGTGTAGCTGCATATATGCCGCTATGGTTGGAGCCAAAACACACACCATGGAAGGCATTGTTGATTGGATAAATCCCGAGAACAAATTCCAGTATCCTTGTAGCAAGATCAACACGTCTTCTCAGAACTACATGTTGCTTTTCGATTTCTTCCTCCAACGTGTTCTTATTCTTGATTCTCATCGAAAGAACTGAGCGGACTCTCTCTACCATCTTAGAGACAGGAGTGGTCGCAGCATGTATCAGTTGCTGGATTAGTGTCATAGAGATTGGTTTACAACCTTTGCGATGCCCTCCGATGTCGCTGTTGCCACTACAGCTGAGCTGAGAACACATGCAATTTCTGTGAAGGCGAATAGCTGGGCCTCTGCCAGCAGGTTTCTTGCGACAGCATAGAGTATCTTGCTCTCCTGGTCACCCACAATGAAGGCTATTGGAAGACGGATTGCAACAAACCGTTTTATCCCACCAAGGTTCACTTCGATGATAGGAGGTTTTTTCTGGAGTTGGATCAATTCATCAAGTACCATGGCAGACAGGCATTCATGATACCCTTTCAGTTTGCCTTGGGCTGATTTGGATTCTGGTGTCCTCCAACATGCCTCCAAGCATCTGCTTTCCGTCGTACATCTCTTCGGAGTAAAGGTGTAGTGAACATCAAAGGTTCTAAAGGATACCTTTGCATGACATCAGTACCTGTTTTGTCCACATAGAATATGAGAGGCATTAACAGCTGTTGCATGTTTTCACAGCCATCCGCAGTTTGTTTTCTATCCACTGCCAATTCAGTGTAGGTAGACCGATACCACTCCCCTGCACAGACCTCCAACAAATCGTCATCCGGTGTTTTCATGTACATATTGAACCGTTCTGAGACTGTCGGGTTTGCACATAAGTTCTTGATATCATTGAAGTATTTCGATGATAGGAGATCTTTCAACTGTTCAAGGAAGTTGAACCTAGCAATCTGTATGTCATACCCTACAGAAGTATGCACTGTACAAGGCATGAGCTGTGGAGTTTTGATAATACCACGTAGTTTCCTGAGAAGTCTTTCGCGGCTGGGAAGTTGATCTACCTTCAATGTCCCTTTTTTGCTGTGTCTCTTCAAAATGCCTATGATTTCATCGTAGACATAAAGTGGTGTGCCTACCTCCTGACAGAGGGAAAGCAAATCCAAAGCAGCCACATTGATTTGCTGAAACCCCTCTTCATCTAGTACTGCTGCGTATCGAGTTCTCTCGGTGGTCGTACAGGTTTGGTCTTCTTCAACTGGATTAGCGAGCTGCTGATCATCAAGTTCGTCTAGTCCCTCCTGGTCCTCTTCCTCATCCTCTTCGGTAGAAATGACATAGTAGTGGTCATCTTGAACCTCCTGGTTTATATCTTGCACATCGCCACCGGTAGACGTCCCTGTGTCAACCCTCGTTGCATGTTGATGTTGAGGGGTCAGGGGATTGCTGGTGAACGTCCCTGTGTCAACCCTTGTTGCAGCATGTGGATCATGTTGAGGGGTCAGGGGATTGGAAACGGTGCTGATACTGCCTTCATGTTCTTCAAAATGCTCTCTTGCCGCCTCTGACAACTTCTGGGCTCTTGCAATCTTCTGACGACCATTGTTTCGAGTACCTTGAAACATTGTGTGAGTGCGGGCACAACAAAATTATGGTATTTTTGGCTGCAAAACCTACAGATCCGGGTTAGTTGGAATGTATGCGTGAATCAATACACCAATCACATCCATCAGAAACAGTACATTTGCATATTAGTAGTAGTATCCTATATACGCAACATACACTGATCAACTTTCTTCTTTCTGCACGAACTGTTCCAACCATGGGAATGAGTAATTGAAGTTCGTGCCTTTGCCCCATGTTTCCTTTGGTTTCTGATCCACAAGTTTCTTCCACTCTCTTGCGTTTGATGCGTCGTCTAATATACCCGTCAAGGGAACACCCTTCTTCATATCACATGTTGACAGATCGATGTCAAAAATCCCTCTCATTCCAATCTCCATGTACTCTTTTACATCTTGGTAGAACATGAACAAACCTTTGTCACAGACAATATAGTTAGGAGCATCCAAGTTCACAATGTCTTCCGGCTGGTAGTGGTAGCCTAGAAGCAATGGCCCAACAATCTGTACAACTCCCTCGAAATATTGATCGCTCTCTCCATATAACTTTGCAAATGTTTTGCGCTCAGACTCCAACCATCGCTGCATGGCAGCTACTGCATTCTTCTTCCACTCTGGGAGATTCTTTTCCGCACCTGGGGGATATCGAGTACAGAAATTTTTGAGCCATGTACCCTCCGATGATGCAGGATTCCCTATCTGGTAGAGTTCAATGGGAATCAGGCCTAGAATCGAGAGCAGGGACATGAAATGGTCCATGATTCGGTCATGGTATTCTATGAATTTGCCAAGCCAGCCCTTCATTATCTCTCGAATGCGCGGTAGTGTTTCGCATCGGGTTTGAATGAGCTCTGGGCAACATACAAACGTACCTTTTGATGAAATCACCCCATGGAAGTCTGCCGAATCTTGAAGTCTCCAATGGGGTCCCTTCACATGTGGTGGAAACTTTCGAATGGGATACACCTTCATATCCAAACCGAGACCCAGGGGGACTCCAGGGTATGTTTTCGTCATAGTCAGGGCCTTCCCTATTGTTGAACAGGTTCTTCAAACCGATGTTTGACACATTTTTGTAGCAATCAAGTAGATAACATGCAACATCAATTCCATCCAAATTGGGTTTGTTCTTCAAAAGTAGATGTGTGGCAATAGTAGCTGGTATGACCGAATTGGTGTCTTGAGACAATACAAAAGCAACAGCGACTGTAGAAGTGTAGTCGAGACCAAAAGCTTGACAATTTGCAATGTCAACGCCAGATAGGGTTGCAGATGGCATTCGATTTGCATGTTGCCTGCAACAACGCCATAATTCCAGCCAGTCATAACATGAGCAATAGAGCGGATCCTGGTGGCCTCAAGGAACCTCGGAGTGAAGAATCTCTGACTATTGAGGGACTTGGTAGCATATGTATCTTGGAAAACAACCAACGAATCCTCTTGTTCCTGAAGACGACGCATGTGGGTCTCAGTAGACTTTCGGCTGAACATGCCTTGGAATAAACGATAACAATCATCCTCTTCAGCGTCAATTGGCATGCCACATAGAGTCTGGAATAAAGCCTCAGGTGGACACAACTGCGATCCCCAAACAACTGGTTCGTAGCCTTCGTTCGTACCATTGCTACCATCCACATGCGGCAGTAACCACGTAGACTCGTTTGCGTTGTATAGAGCAGCACGTGTTGTCTCGACCCGGTTGCCAAGTCCCAACTCTTTGGCAAATAGTGATTTTCGGGCTTTGTCTCTGTAGACTTCCTTGCCGTAGTGTTTCTCAGTGAAATCCACAAAGAGGGTGATTTGGGAGAAGACAGACCGGCCCACTCGACCCTTGGTATGTTCTAAGCGGTTTGGACAAACTAGACCAAGTGCACTTGCCCCACGACTCTGGCACAAGTGGGAAGCATACCCAAGGTCTTTGGAGACTTTCTGTCTTGGCGCACCAAGGACTGTTCCTTTTCTAGGGAGCGGATGGCCATTCTTGTCCACCAATAGACCCAATTGAAGCTTCGTGATGTGCCAGGGTAATTCCCGAACGAGTGAGTCATTACCCTTGGGAAAGTTCCGAACAACAAATTTTCCATCCCGATGAATGGCACCCAGACCCAGACAAGTAATCCCTATCTCCAACCGCCGTTGGGGGTATTTGCCGAAGAACACATCCATCTCTGAACAGAAAGAATGGAAGTTCTTTTGGTAATGCAGAACATTCTCAAGACTCGAAGCCCAGCCAATCTGGAAATCATCCTGGGCAATCACATACATGTGACATGTATGAGACAAGAGCCTCTCTTCAGCGTTTTCTGGCCTGGGAGTTCTCTTGATGGTATCTGATGGAGATGATGGGTTGCAATTGTCGAATGGTATCTCGTATACCATCACAACATTTCTGGTACACCTGGTTGTGCATTCACGGCCGTGTTCAAGCATAACATTCCAGTCAAGAACCGTGCCTTCCAAAGAAAAAACGCCTTCCCCAAGTTGCATTGGCACTCCGCGATACTGGTTCTTACGTTCTTCCCTGTATGAAGGTGGATCAGACATAGATGCAGTGGTGCATGATATTGTTGGTGCAGCCCTTTGTAGTGGTACTGAAGACTCATCACTACTAGCAGCAACTTTCCTTTTCTTCCTTTCTGCTTTCTTTGACACACCACCGTGTGGTGGGAGAATCGACAGCTCGTCATCATCATTTTGTCTGCCTGTTGTTGTTGGAGACGATGTTTCAGTAGGCTCAGTTGTATCAACACAATGCACTTCGTCGACGGTTACTCTGCCTGGGTCAACCACTGTTTTATCAACATGCTCATCTTCAGATAGAGAGAGGATTTCACTCTCGTTTAAAAGATCAAATGGAAGAGGAGCAGTGTCAACCATAGTCAGGTCATTAGTCACTCTATCGGCAACATCCTCATCTTTTCTCGCTGAATCTGCAACACCATCACCTTCTGCACCCTCCAGTTGTTTCCTTCTAGGGGAACGTCGGAGGGGCAGTTGGACTTTCCGTTCTTTGCAGAACGGGACGTCTTCTGCTTTCGGCTTCGTTTGTTGTTGCTACCAGCGGCAGTCGTGGTGGTGGTGGTGGGAGAAACAGTAGGAGGTGGAACATCGCCAATGTCATCTGGTTGAACATCATCATCAACAACACCTGTTGCATGTTGAATCGTCCCAGGTTCAACCCTCGCCGTCTCTGGAGAATGGCGAGGGGGCAGGGGATTGGAGGTGTTGTTGGGATCGTCGGTGACAGCAATGGCAGCAGCATCATCATCAACAACACCTGTTGCATGTTGAATCGTCCCAGGTTCAACCCTCGCCGTCTCTGGAGAAGGGCGAGGGGGCAGGGGATTGGTGATGTTGTTGGGATCGTCGGTGACAGCAATGGCTGCAGCATCATCATCAACAACACCTGTTGCATGTTGAATCGTCCCAGGTTCAACCCTCGCCGTCTCTGGAGAATGGCGAGGGGGCAGGGATTGGTGATGTTGTTGGGATCGTCGGTGACAGCAATGGCTGCAGCATCATCATCAACAACACCTGTTGCATGTTGAATCGTCCCAGGTTCAACCCTCGCCGTCTCTGGAGAAGGGCGAGGGGGCAGGGGATTGGTGATGTTGTTGGGATCGTCGGTGACAGCAGTCATAGTGGTGGTGGGAGAAACATCGGTGGCAATATCATCGATACCTGTGGAACATGGTGGAGAATATGAACAGAGATTAGCAACAAACAGTAACAAACCAACTAAACAGTGGTAGTATAATTATCTCTTACTCGTTCTTGTTTGTTCGCGTTCTTTCCTCCTCTGAGCCCGAGCAATCTTTCGTTCATTGGAAGAGGTGTATACAATGCTCTGTATCCACTTTCTCTCTCCTGTTTCTTTGTTCACATGCCAGAAATACTCCCCCCATCTCGGAACTTTCTTGTCAGGGTCGCGTGATTTGACTCGTCGATGTGCATTATAATAGTAGTCATTCTCATAATAACTATCATCGCTTGTCCATAAAGATCCACTGCTGGTGCTGTCTCCGGAAGAGGGAGGGGGCAGTTCCACTGGTTTTCCTTTGTTCCCCCTCTTCTTCTTGTTTCTCTTCTTCTTCTTCGCTGGTTGACATGATGGTTGAGATGGTTCTGCAGCTCTCTTTGCTAACTCAGCTGCGCTTCTCTGCCATTTAACAGCCATTTGGGGTGTCAAAAATCCAATAGGAAGTCCATCCGGAATTGGTGATGGAATATCTGTAGCATCACCATCTACACCAGTGGAGGCCGTCCCTGGTTCTACCCTCATAGTGACGGCAGCATCGGCAACATCAGCACCATCAACACCAGTTGACGCCGTCCCTGTTTCAACCCTTGTCTCGGTGAAAGAGCAACGAGGGGTCAGGGGATTGGTGGAATTCTTCTTGTTCGAAAATGTAGTGGCAGCAGTTTCAATAGAAGTAGCACTGGCAGCTGGGGGACTCCATCGGTCAGCAAAAGTCCTGTATGTCTCCGGTCTCCCAGCCACTGGCCTTGCAGTACTAGTAGTTCCAGTGACAGTGGTAGCAGCCGCAGCGACATCCGTAGTAGTAGTTGTAGTGATGGCATCGTCGGCAACATCAGCAACAACAGCCGCAATATCAACACCAGTAGACGCCGTCCCTGTTTCAACCCTCGTCTCGGTGGAAGAGCGACGAGGGGTCAGGGGATTGGTGGATTTCTTCTTGTTCGAAAATGGAGTGGCAGCAGTTTCAATAGAAGTAGCAGTCGCAGCGACATCCGTAGTAGTAGTTGTAGTGATGGCATCGTCGGCAACATCAGCAACAACAGCCGCAATATCAACACCAGTAGACGCCGTCCCTGTTTCAACCCTCGTCTCGGTGGAAGAGCGACGAGGGGTCAGGGGATTGGTGGATTTCTTCTTGTTCGAAAATGAGTGCAGCAGTTGCAATAGAAGTAGCAGTCGCAGCGACATCCGTAGTAGTAGTTGTAGTGATGGCATCGTCGCAACATCAGCAACAACAGCCGCAATATCAACACCAGTAGACGCCGTCCCTGTTTCAACCCTCGTCTCGGTGGAAGAGCGACGAGGGTCAGGGGATTGGTGGATTTCTTCTTGTTCGAAAATGGTAGTGGCAGCAGTTTCAATAGAAGTAGCAGTCGCAGCGACATCCGTAGTAGTAGTTGTAGTGATGGCATCGTCGGCAACATCAGCAACAACAGCCGCAATATCAACACCAGTAGACGCCGTCCCTGTTTCAACCCTCGTCTCGGTGGAAGAGCGACGAGGGGTCAGGGGATTGGTGGATTTCTTCTTGTTCGAAAATGGAGTTGCAACGGTTGCAGTAGTAGTAGCAGTCGCAGCGACATCCGTAGTAGTAGTTGTAGTGATGGCATCGTCGGCAACATCAGCAACAACAGCCGCAATATCAACACCAGTAGACGCCGTCCCTGTTTCAACCCTCGTCTCGGTGGAAGAGCGACGAGGGGTCAGGGATTGGTGGATTTCTTCTTGTTCGAAAATGGGAGTTGCAAGGTTGCAGAAGTAGCAGTCGCAGCGACATCCGTAGTAGTAGTTGTAGTGATGGCATCGTCGGCAACATCAGCAACAACAGCCGCAATATCAACACCAGTAGACGCCGTTCCCTGTTTCAACCCTCGTCTCGGTGGAAGAGCGACGAGGGGTCAGGGGATTGGTGGATTTCTTCTTGTTCGAAAATGGAGTTGCAACGGTTGCAGTAGTAGTAGCAGTCGCAGCGACATCCGTAGTAGTAGTTGTAGTGATGGCATCGTCGGCAACATCAGCAACAACAGCCGCAATATCAACACCAGTAGACGCCGTCCCTGTTTCAACCCTCGTCTCGGTGGAAGAGCGACGAGGGGTCAGGGATTGGTGGATTTCTTCTTGTTCGAAAATGGAGTTGCAACGGGCAGTAGTAGTAGCAGTGGCGGCTGGGGGACTCCATCGGTCAGCCAAATTCCTGTTGGTCTCCTCAATATTGGTTTTCTTGTTCAGCCTCCGGCCACTGGCCTTGTCTCTTGTGACTGGTGGTGATGATGTGTCCATGATGCTGGACGAGTTGTAGACGTTAGCTGCCTTCGCTTGTCGCTTCTCTGGCGACTTGTAGTGTCGCCGGCCTTTGCCCATGGTGGAGATGAATGTTTTCAGCAAGCAATTGCTTGTTGGTGCGGCGCATGAATTGCATGGTCTGCTGCATCCGGGACTTTCTCTGGTTTTTGGGACGTGCCAGCTACAAAAAACCTAAACAAACGATAGGCAGGTGCTTCTACATGAAACTATTTACAGTATGATTTACGTTCAACTGACATGGTGCGTATGATACTAGTCGAAAACTAATCCTGTTTGCGTCTCAGACTAATGTTTTACAAGAATGGCATGCTTTTTTGTCAAAAAGATACGCAAACTCCCTGGGGAAAATCGGAATCAGTACATATCGTACGATGGTCACAGTAGATGTGACCAATTCAATTAGCGCCTGCCAATCTTGTGAACACTTGCCAGACTACCATGTTATATACAGTTAACATTACAAATATTGAGTCTTTTCCGTTGTGCGTTGAGGCGATTTAGTTGACTTGTTGTGATTTTGGCATGTAATGAGTCGAATTAGAAGTCTTTGATTGAATGTACGTACGTATAAAGGCAATACTAGTTAATATGTATGATACGTTCACGTCATTAATCAAATTTGAAAGTATGCGTCGCCAAATATAGGCCCTGGTTTTAAGTTTGCATTAATTCCAACTCATTGTGATTGCGTCGGATAATTATTTTTTAGGCGGTGCTCATGTTTTGAAAAACGCCTTTTTTTCGCCCCCCAGATGAAGAAAGAAGGAGCTCGTGTATTGATGTTCATCATTTGATCGTATTGTTCTGGTGTTGTATCCCATAAACTTCCTCGGGCTGTAGAGCCAGCCGCATTGACCAAAATATGTAGTGTGCCAAAATGGTCGTCCGCTGCTTGAATGATCCGCTGGCAATCTTCTAGATTGGCCAAATCTGCTTGAACAAAATGTGCTGTACATGTCTCATTGCACAAGGATTGGGCAACAACTTCCCCTCTCTCCACGTTTCGGCCAGTGATGATGAGACCTCGGATTCCTCGTTCTTGAAACAAGCGTGCAGTAGCCTCACCAAGGCCTTGTGTGCTCCCCGTGATCACAGCCGCTTTGCCTTGTAAGTGCAGTATACCGTCTCATGACAGTAGAGGAGTCCTAGGTAGTAAGGGCACTTCTAGCTAGAAAAAGGCAGTACAATACAATACGTACTATTGATAGTCCTATAGGTTCGTACCTTAGGATAGAAGGACAGACTACTCCTTCCGAGAGTACCCACAAGATCTAGAAGTCTTCCTCCAATGAGATATCAAGGAAGCTCTAGATTCGCACCAAACTTGGTGAGATACTTCTACGACTACGTCTGAAGATATCCGAAGTGAAAGTGCACGAATATCTTGGGAACTTCCCAAGATATGGGTCATCCAAAATACCATAGCAAGTAACATAGTTTTTCATTCTACACACCCAAATACTTTCTCTACATCTTTACAGCATCTTTTCAGCATAGTGCATAATGAATTCATTCACCTTCACTCTCTGAAGTGATGGCTGCAAAAAGGCTTCCAAAGCCAATGGAAAAAACGTTTTTTCTCACTTTTGTTGTTCAACAGGAACCAGAGACTCCTTCCAACTCTGTTGACAATTTTGACCCCATTTCGTGGCTTCTACGACTGAATCTTGGTGATCCACTGGCAAAGGCTATGGCACAACCTTGGAGCGAGTTTGAAGAGCGAAACATTCGGAAACAAGAGAATCATGGTCAGACTGGGCAATGTGAATTTGTATTTGACTCTATTTCAACTCCAACAATAAAGTGCTTCAATCAAGCAACAACCAAGCCTGAAAACCTGAAAGTGGTTCCTACTCTTCTCAGTGGTATCGGGAACAAGAGGCAAGCGCCCAACAAGCAAAGACTGCAGGAATGGGACCAAAACTGGTCGCCACAAGTTCCAACTGGCAAAAATGCCAAAGCAACAATAAAATAATTTTTGAGTTATCATTACTCACTACAAACTACTTCATTTCGCCTCAAAGCAGTTCGAATACGTTCAAAGTAACAAGTAGTATTAAAATAGCAAAAAGAAGCGTTCAAAAAGACCTTCATGCCATGGAGATAGAGCCTCAAGCAGGCAACCATCATGGTGAAACCGCCCAAAAAGGGTGCACAAACTGGTGTGCTTTTGCAAGGTGAAAACAATTTTTCACAGTGCAGTTGCAACGGTCATTTATATATGCCCTTGTGACGTTTTCAACGGTAAAGACATGCATCAGATGTCACACCAAGTACTAAAATTATAGCTAAGGAGAAATTGTGACCTTCATCGACAAAGATTGAAAGATCTCGGACTAATTTTCCTCCACTCATTCTGCTAAACAGTGTGGAAAGAGCCAATCGTAGTGTTGCAATCTCAAAGTGTTACTGGCACCACCAGTCGACGAGACGCGCTACAACCATCACTGAAGTATCGTACCGTGCAGTTGTGCGTCACCAGAAGATGAGCAGCCCTTGGTACATACGCTAAGGTAGGTACTACTAGTACACAGTAGTACTAACGTTAAACATAAAACGTGGTGAGCCTGTAAACACGGGATCAGAACAACGAACCGTCACCGCAGCTTCAATACATAGCAGCACCATCATCTAAGTGTTTGCCATGTTACATACGAAATCGTAAAACGACACGAAACGTCGTGTAACAAAACCCAAAATATTAATTAACCAAACCACTTCTTCTTCGTGGTTCAAGCCTGACGGATTCATCAATGTCGTGTTTGGTTCTCCGGTGTGTCCATACAAGCCTTTCGGATTGTATGAGACCTAAGAGAATCCAAGTCACAACAAAAACGTGCTGCTACTACTGTGTAACTAGCAAGTGGTACCTGTGTACCTACGTTAGTAACATTGGTGGTAGTGGAAACGGAACTACTCTACTCTACCGGTAGTACTGTACTACTCGTACGAATTAAGTAGCATCCTCTAAAACGTCAGCATGAAGAAAACTGCACACAGAAGTGCACCACAGAATCTCGATGAATAAGACTGCACTACTATCAGTACCTCTTACTAATGTCCTAATAGTATCAGTGCGAGGTCCAACTGGAATCCAAGCTGGCACTACGAGATTTCATTTTACTTAGCGAGATTCCCTTCTCGGCATCAAACCAATCACGTATCATCATAAAACCATATTCAATCAAATTGTGCCAATACAACAAACACCTCGCTCGACGCAAAGAGTTTGGACTCAATGTTAGTACTTCAATAACTCACAATTAGTACACGTCAATACGTTAGTACTAACCGGTCAACACAACACACACACACAAAAAAAAAAAAAATCACAAGGATCAACCACGAGGAAAACGGTTACTATGGCGCCATCTGCCTAAGTAAATTCCCGCCAGTACTCTTCTAAGTTTCCCACTACTGGTATTACGGGGTAACCATGTATCAGTTTCACGTTGGGAACAATAACAGTCAATACGTCATTTTACCTCAGGCAGATTATTATGGTGTTTCGGGACGCTGAAACCCAGAATTTTCCGTTTGACTTCGGGTACCAGATTCTTTGTTCGAAGGGACGCCATCTTACAGAGTATCGATTCAACATGACAATACAGGTTTTGGGGGCGAATTTCAAAAACACCCTGAAACAAAGCGTAGGATCAATACCAACGTTAGTATAATTCCTTATACGAAATGTTCGGTATCAGTACCAATCGCCGCTACCAAAGCACACGATCCTCTACCAATTCCCAATTATGACGAAATGCAGTAGTCACAAGACAACATAGCAAATTACTACAGTGCAATGCTAGAGATCTCTCAACGCAGTACTTAGTACAACGCACAATACGTAACCAACAAGACCGACTCCACCTTGCCAAGCGCAATTACGTGTAATCTACCTTCGTTCAGTAGTAACACAACAAGTCGTCGTCGAAGCGACAGGTCCAGTACGAACTACTACTATAAACCCCAACGGTAAGCCTACGCAATGTAGCAATCACAACCACAGCCTAGTGCACAATTCTCCCTAACGGATGGCAACGTATCGCAACCTACAGCAAGCAGTTGCAAGTACTACTCCTACTAGTCGTACTAGGATACGCAATGCCTACTAAAATAAGCAAACACAATAATTCTGTCCCTGCAACCACCTTGTAAACACGATTCAACGTAATCATCATAATATAACGAATAACATATCTCTAAGTAATGTTCAAACGATGGTCACCCACCACGTTTCACTGGCAATGACCACCCTTAACTACCGTGTGTTTCCAAACAACGAGTCAAAGTCCACCAAATATTATGGTTTCCATGGGGGCGAATCTCAGGAAAACACAGAAGCAAAGCAAACCATAATACTTAGTGAAAGAAATAAAAACGAAAGTAAAAAGCAAACCAAAAGTCAACACGATGCAGTACATGGTGCAAGTGATACAATCAAGCCTATTCAAACAGGTCAAGCCTGGTTGTAATAGCAACATACTAACAATGTACAAACAAACTCCAACTACTACCAATCTTAGTATTACTAGAGTAATGCTGAGTGCCATCATACAAACCAAATGTTTGTGCTAACGTACAAGTACAAAACGACTCAAACGAGTCAAGGCTACTACCTAGACGTGGTAGTACGGGATTTCGACTGAACCCAGTAGTAGAAATATCTACAGCGTAGTATTCTAACGAATCATTTGACTGCAGAAACAAACTAAGAAATGTATCCTGCGTATTATTGTAAAATCACCCAAGTCAAATACGTTGTCCAAGGCGACCCAAAAAGAGAATCTACTATTCATAGTATACAACTACAGTGTAAACAGACTATCACATGAACAATGGCCAAGGTTCATGATGTCGTCGTCTTCCAAATGCAATATAAGACGTACTAAGCCAAAGCAGCACAACAATACTACAACAACCGATTTACACTGATAGGTTGATCAGTTCTCAGACGGATTTCCTGAGACTAAGCCAACGAAAGGCTAACAATATATACTACTATGAAATAACAGCTAAAACGCCACACACAAGCAAGATGTTTTCCCCCTATCACAGCACAATAACTGGAGAATAGGTACAATTCGGGTCTAGGGTTCCCAAAGCAAGGGTAGAATTGCTTAAACAAACATCTAGTGCTTTTTAGGATTACAAATCATGATCCGACATAAGTCTAATGAAAAAGACCTTTCAGGCAAAAGCCTAATAGCCTTTATCATGGGGGCGAATGCAGTATACCGTCTCATGACAGTAGAGGAGTCCTAGGTAGTAAGGGCACTTCTAGCTAGAAAAAGGCAGTACAATACAATACGTACTATTGATAGTCCTATAGGTTCGTACCTTAGGATAGAAGGACAGACTACTCCTTCGAGATACCCACAAGATCTAGAAGTCTTCTCCAATGAGATATCAAGGAAAGCTCTAGATTCGCACCAAAACTTGGTGAGATACTTCTACGACTACGTCTGAAGATATCCGAAGTGAAAGTGCACGAATATCTTGGGAACTTCCCAAGATATGGGTCATCCAAAATACCATAGCAAGTAACATAGTTTTCCATTCTACACACCAAAATACTTTTCTCTACATCTTTACAGCAACTCTTTTTTTCAGCATAGTGCATAAGGATAGTCGACTATAGGTGGACAAGTCTGTATTCATCGTTTGTTGCTGCCGTTGTTGTTGTTGTTGCTCTGATTCGGCGTCACAACACACGACGGCAACAGGCAGCAATCATTCGATGATATTCTTGTATCTTTAGCAGGCGTCACCGTGACGTCACATGAGAGATCCAAAAAAATAATGCTGCGTCACCTGCAGGCTTGTGCGGGAGTCGGACATGGATTCCTAAAAATCATTTTCTTTCAGAACACTGCGTAACGACTTCTGTTTGCCTCATCATATCATCATGCAATTGTACATGGACTTTGAAGATCCCCTTGTGGGAGCTCTTCCTCCTCTGGAAGATGTTCAGAATCTCTGTCGCGATCACTTTGTGAAGCGCCATTGTCGTAGAGGCCGTCATTGTTCTTTTCAACATGTGGCACCTCCAGGGTATTCAATGGAGACCATCCGGTCATGTATTCCTTGTCCTTCGTTTCTTCGTGGAAGGTGTACTATGCGGAACTGTACTCTCTTCCATTGGACTCCTTGGCAGGAACATTCTCTGGAATGAGACTTTCTTTTGGTAGAAATGAAATAGAGGAATCAGGGTCATCAATAGCCCTAGCAGCAGCTCTACAACATGACATACAAGAACTTCCATTACGCTCCGAAGAAGAGCCTCGAACAAGTTTGCCTACGCCACAAGAACAGCAGCAAGAGCAACAAGTGGGTCTAGCCAGTAACCCCGGTAGCAGTGCTGAACCCAACAGTTCCACTGTCACCACACCGACTTCTTTACTCACCTGCGGCATTTGTTTGGAAGAGTTTCCACCTCATGGCACATTGATCAATGATGCTGCTTCAGTCAGACCAAGGCATCATAAGTTCGGCTTGCTGAGTGAATGTAACCATTCTTTTTGCTTCCAATGCTTGATGGATTGGAGGAATCCATCCTTTCATCATCACGTCCCTCCCTCGAGGATGGGAAATGATGATCAACGCATGGAAGAACAAAAGTCTTGTCCTATTTGTCGCAAGCCCTCTCGATATGTCATCCCTTCAACTGTATTTCCAACTTCGGCTGAAGAGAAGGCTGCGATTGGTGTGTCGAGGCACAAGGAAGGAAAGTCCAGAATACCCTGCTCCTGTCGCTACTTCAATGGAAAGCGCGGGTCTTGCCATTTTGGATCCGATTGTCTGTACGCTCATCTCAATCAGGCAGCGAGGACATGATGTCAAGTCTTTGGATCCAACGAGAGAGGAGCTTCAACAACGCCGCCGAAACAGACAAGCCAGACGAGCTGCTCAAGCGGATGAAGAAGTGATCCTGTCCCTAATGGAAATCGCGGAACTTCATTTGGTGCTTTCTCAAATCCGAGGATTGGTCGGAGATTTTTTTGATTATGACGACGACGGCTACGAATGAATTGTATTCGTAGCGGTCACCCTTCTGGAGAGCTATTTGGCTCACACCTTGCATTGCACGCCGCCATCACGATGGAAAGAACGTCTTTCTTCATACTATTCCTGTCGTTTCACATCATGTCATGCATGATGCTCCTTTCTTTTCTTCAGTACATCACCATATAGTAGAACAAGTCCCTTTACTTGTCATCATACCTGAATGCTTCGATATTGACCCAACTAGTCGTCATGATACAAGGAGAAAGAGCGCCTCTGATGAACGCTTAGCTTGGGGGCGGCATATAGATACTCCTAGCACTACTAGCTATCGTTAGCACCTGACAAGAAGGTAACAATGAAAAACAACAACTAGAAACATCTACGTGAATTTTTTTCTTTTCAAAATGCCGCACAATACCAACAGTACTGTTTTGTGAAAAGTATTCTAGAGGGCCCCCGCAAGTAGTCCGGTACCACTGTAGAAAATCAAAAGATCTTGCCGCCAATCTTGTTATAGAATCCAGCAGGTCCACTCAAGTCGCCAGGGGCAAGCTCAAACTGAACATGATGCAACTTTCCATTCTTGAACAAGTAAGTAATTTGAGTAGGCCCCTCCGTTACCACCTTTCCGGTAGGAGGGATGGGTGGTAGAGTAGCGTAGACAAATGGGGCTCCAGTGTGGGTTCCTCGACTGTACACATTGCTAATCAACACAACTCCAGGCTCCGTCTCTGTGATTTTGTCCCAGGTGAAGACAATATCGGGAAACGAAGCAAGGAGCTCATCAAGCTGCGACATCCACATTTCCAAGGGAATACTTGCATCAGCCCCCTTGAAGGAGAAACTTGTATTTTCCGCGGCAACAAAACCGTTCATGGTCTTCCAGTCTCGCGTATTGTAAGCATGCAAGAACTTTTGAGCAAGCTTTGCAATTTAGATCCATCGTTGAACTCCTTTCCACAAGGCAACTTGGCTCGGTTGACCTCGTATTGCTCTGGTGAAATCGCAGCACTTGTTCGGTTGCCCATGATGTCGAGTTGAAGTAGTTGAAAATTGTGGGTACGGGTTGTGTTGTGGTTTGGGATTTGTGAGGAGTTGCAGTAGTAGCGCAATCATTTTTGGTGGAAGTGCAGGTACAGGTACTGGGAGTAAAACCTAAAGTACTACAGGTACAATTGGTGATAATTGTTCTAACTGGTATTGCAGGGAGGAATAAGTCGTCCTCTGCACAGTTCGATTTACGACTGCTCGTAATAATGGTGGTGTATGACGTACCAGTCGCTTTAGATTTGTGTAGGAAATATTTAAGCTTCCCTTACTCCCGTTGTGGCATTTTCGACTCATCAGTGTCGTCATCGTCGTCACATAATAACAAACAAGTCATTGGGATCTTCGTGGTGATGATGACGAATGACGGCGAAGTGCTACTCGTACAGTACAGTACCAGAAGTACTGTACATGTCAATAGGTAGTTTTGCAAGAATACGGAGGATGGTGGTGGTGGTGGGGAGGAGAAGAAAAGGGAGGTAAAAGAGAGAAAATTAATGGCAAGGGCCTATTGTAATCACTTGTTCTGCTTGCTACTTCTTCAATGAAAATGCTGAGCCGGGTAGTTTGCTTTGCTTCGACGCCCCTTCTCTTGGATTTTTTATAGGAGTGTCGTGATCTCATCTCTACTGGCGGTAGTAGGATGCTTGGATTTAACCAAGAACGCCTGTGCATGATGTTGTCGTCTGTCTCCGTCACCACACCAACAGTTAGTAGTACTTGTACTACTGAAACCTTCTTCGACACTGGAACAAGAAATACTAGTATCGTTATACTACCCGTGTGTGCTAGAAGGTTTTAGCAATCCTCTGAACTAATATGAAGTAGACATAGTATTGGTAGCAGTAATTCGTGCAGAATCAAAATAGCTTGCCTCCAATCTTGGTGTAGAATCCAGCAGGTCCACTCAAGTCGCCAGAGGCAAGCTCAAACTGAACATGTTGCAACTTTCCAGTCTTGAACACATAGGTAATCTGCGTGGGCCCTTCGGTGACAATTTTACCAGTAGCAGGAATGGCTGGTAGGGTACTAGCGTAAGCAAACAGATCTCCTGTGTGGCTTCCTCGACTGTACACATTACTGATCAACACAACTCCAGACTCTGTCTCTTCGATCTTGTCCCAAGTGAGCACAGCGTCGGGAAACGAGGCAAGGAGCTCATCAAGCTGCGACATCCACATTTCCAAAGGTACTGATGCATCAGCCCCCTTGAAGGAGAAACTTGTGTTTTCTGTAGCAACAAAGGCGTTCAAGGTTTTCCAGTCTCACATGTTGTAAGCGTGTAGAAACTTTTGAGCGAGCTTTGCATTTTTAGATCCATCGTTGTTGAACTCCTTTCCACAAGGCAACTTTGCTCGGTTGGCCTCGTATTGGTCTTGTGATATAGCAGAACTGGTTCGGTTGCCCATGATGATGATATTGACTTGAGAATTGTGGGCTGGTTTGGCAATGGTTGTGGTTTGGGATTTGTGGGCGCTTGGCAAACAAGCGCAATCCTGCTTGTTGCCTCCTCCTCTTGAAGAAAAGTGAGCAGGACGAGCATGACCAGTCGTTGTCGTCTACTTAAGCAATTGCGTCCTCAACGCTTTGGGTCGGTGGCAGAGAAAGCGTCGTCGTGCACCACAGTGGTGCAAAGTACATTCTTTTGCCGACGCAGCATCAGAAGAATTCAAGGTACTAACTGTATGGCAATACTCCTGTAATTTGTACGGGAAGAACTGTTGGTTCCTTTCTTACAAACTTGATCTCACCCATTATTTAATAGTAGGTATAGTAGTGGGAGGAAGAAATTCGTCACCATCAGTTCGGTTCGATTGTGGAACAACAAGGAGTTCAGAGTGAAATACCTGAACTGAAATACAATAGGCCCAATAAGCAATACATCGTAAAAACATAGGGGCTGCTACTCGTCGTGCTTCATTCGTCAATCGTCAGTCGCGTCACAGTCAAATACTTGGGGCTTGGCAACGGGAGCAATCCCAAGCGCAAGCTCAAACGAGAATTTTAGTAAAGTGGTACAGGCTTCTCGTTTTGCGTCTGAAGACATGTGAGCGAAAAGAGAATCTTTCATAGTTTGTTGACGTTATTTGTATTTGACGATGCCTGGCTTCGGGTTGTCAATCCACAACGACACTCGTCTTCCTATGAATAATGTCTGCGGATCGCATGTGATCCACTACGGTACAACAAGCCAACCTCTGAAGAAGTTGAACTCGTAGAGTTCGGTTTCCAACGGAGGGTTTCCTTCACAGGATGATCGGCTCATTGCAATGATTGCATTATTCTAATCTCCTCCAAAAGGTCATTTGTCTACTACCTTCCAGAAATAATAATGTTTGCTTCCAAGTCTCTTTCTCGTGGCCTCTTGGCTGCCCGTCGTGTTGGTGTTACCACCGCCTCCAACAACAACAGCAACAAGGTTGCCATGTCACGTCGCACTTTCTTCAGCAGCAACAACGGCATTCCTGAAAATCAATTCACTCCAGTGGAAGATCTCATGTTGGACGGCACTGCTTGGCTTGTTGCCATTGCCATGTGTTTTCCTCCACAATTGTACGCTAAGCAATACCAAGAAGATGATGATCATCACAACAATCATTAGGTACGTTGTTCCCCTTGTTCTGTTTTTGGATGCATGGATGCTTTCGCGAAAATTTCCAGGTTCCCGTGTCGGTGGGTCTGCCTCTGCAGCCACTCTTGACCTGTATTGAGCCATATCCAATCGCGACAAAGGAATTTGGATTGGTTGTTGGGCGTTGGGTTCTACCTGGCGTTTATGACTTGTTGATTGTGGTTGTCAACTGGTCTCGGCACTCTTCCTACATCGTTTACTAACCATTCATCCTTCTTTGGTGTGTATCTTGCAGAGATCCAGGGCTGGGGCTTTGTGACATCATGTATCAGTATGTCTACCACTATTACAATCACCCACCCAAAAAAATGTACACTATTAGGAAATGGAATCAGGAGGAAACAATGAAAGGTAAGAGATTGTTAGTGATCGTATCTTGCTGTTTGATTGGTACGCAAGTGTTTGGTATGCTGTTAAGGGAAATTGTGTACGGCGGTCTTCGTCCATGATATGATTTCCTAGTATACCCGTTTGCAAGAGAAAGCTTGAATATTTGGCAATATTTTATAAGAGTCGCTCTAAATTACAAACCAAGACCGACCATGTCTTGTGTTTGTGACGAGGGCGACAACATCCTTTGTATATCCATTGAAAATTGTGAGTCTCACTCTGTGTATGACATTGCCTTTCTGTGGACAGGAACAAATGCTATCCCTTTCAATAGGAAGGAAACAATATCCAAACAGAGGAGAGTATGGTGAGTACTACGCACTGTTTGCTGTCTTGCTCGCAGGCGTTGCATCCCTAGCGATAGTGGAGACTGAAAAGTCTCAGTGGCTTCGTTGCAATTTGGGTCTTGCTAGAGGATACTGTCGGTTTTATCGAGATGCATGATTCCTCTTTCCATGGACGTGTATCTTTACGTGACCAACGACACCCGTTTCTCATTTATGAGTTTGTTTCCTTTCTGCAGGTCTTGAATACTTTCCAAACAGTTCATCAGTGTGATCTACTACTACAACAAGTCTTTCGCCAGTGCTTGGTCAATGTAAGTTCACTCATTATTTTCGTTGCGTTTTGCAAGTTCGCAGGACGGGTCATCCTACCCCATCATACATCTAGACATGGAAGGGGATGTACCCATCTTTTCCTTGCAAGAATATGCCCATTTTTGGTCAATTCTATCGGGACACTCCCAGTGTTGCTCCACGGATGTTTTGTTCTTTTGCACGTTGACAACAGTTTTACTCACATTCATGTGTTCTGAATTGTGCTTGGTAGGTAGAAATCACTTGGACTGTGGTCGTGTTTGGTACTCTAAACTAAAATTAGTTTGAACAACAACACCATCAATGTAGACTTGCCCGCTCAAGGGATTCTCGCTTTTAGTATCGCCTGCCACATGGTTTGTGAGATATCCGTCACAAATGCTTCCAAAACAATCTTGGTCTACTCTCACCGACTATCCAACCTACAAAAAGTGCAGTGCCAGTATCAAAATCAACGAGATATCCTATTTTCAATTCGTCGAAAGGGAACTATCAATATGGGTGGATTTGTCCTACATAGTTCGAACACCGGCAATCACTTGATCCTTGTGGGCAGGACTGGCGGCGTCGTCCCCGTAGTAAATTGCGCACATGGCTTCACAAAAGCGACGAGAGCACATAGACCCCACTCCTCCCGCGGCACTCTTCAACGACAAGGTATCTCCACGAATGGTCATTTCAATTTCGGCACCCTCCACCAAATCGGCGGGTGGGGTCAACTTTTTGAACTCTTCCAGGCTATGTCAAAAGAATGAAGAAAAGTGAGAATTGATATCGCTGTATCGGAAACAAAATGCAATATTCCAAGAGCACATACGCTTCAGGTTCTTGTCCATGAAGATGAGGTTTAATGGCTTCGACAAGAGTGTCTGTGAACTTTTGCATGGACACTCCACGGTTCATGACAATTCGAATCGTTCGGGGGAAAGAAGGGTCCAATAGTGCTTTTTGAATTTCTGCATTGGATCCCTTCTGGACAGCCGTCATGGCAATAGGATCCAAATAGGTTCCAACGGCATAAACCTTGACAAGTCCCCATTTGATACGAACTCCAGCACCGGCAAAACTCAATCCATTGCACACAGGAGGAAAAGAGATACCAGTGGCCTTCTCCTTGATGGGACGAGCACCGTTGCTGGGAATGTCTCCTGAAGTCATTTCTTTCCTTTAGAATTTTGAACTTTCCTTTTTTTATGAGTAATGCCATCCAAGAAGATTGGAGGTTTGACGACTACCGGCTCCCAACATCTTGCGGGAATTTCTTTCCATGGTTGTGGTGGAAGGTGTTGGATGTGGTGAATCGGCAGAGATATGAGGGGCGTCATATCTCGTAGCCAATCAGAATCATTCATTTGAACCGAGACCCGAGGGTCAGCCTTCACTTCTGAAGTCGCTCGCAAACCACGCTACCATTCTGAGAATGGAAACTGTCATGACAACAGAGTATTATTTTGAGGAAGACAAGCAAAACAGCACACGCTAGTATTGTAATGCTCGTAAAAAATGGAAATGCCTCGACATGCCGTGGATAGTTTTCCAGCTCAAGATGATATAACTACTAACATTAGTATTTGCACTCATCACAGACCTTCGCCACTTCTGATCCAGTCGTATTCTCCCGACTCCCGAATAGGTGGCTTAGAGGAAAGCAGTAAGACAAACCAGCTGGAGACAAATTTCTTTCTCTGAATTGGTTTTCATTCATTTTTGCTTGCGAGCGCAGCATCCCTAGTAGTGATCTAGGAGACTGGAAAAAGTCCCAGTGGCCTCATTACAGTTTGGGTCCTGGGTAGATGATACCAGTGGCATTTCTAATTCCATGGACAGTCTATCCACATGATGAACGACAATTTGGAAGATTCATGGTCACTTTTTGCTGTTTGGATAATGATTATTTTCCAAACAGATCTTTTGTCAACCCTAAAAACTCTGAGTACTTTCGAGAGTAATTCACTCCTTGTCGTTTTGCCTAGCAAGGTCGGGGAAGTTTTCACTCCGCACCTTATGATGATCCTACCGACAACCCTTCCCTCCATGATGTACAAAAAAATCAAATCAATGGGGTCTCCTATTTTCAATTCGTCACAAAGCAACTACCAGTAGGGTTGGCCGGCCTACAATTTTCGAACGCCAGCGATCACTTCATCCTTGTGGGAAGGACTGACAGCATCGTCTCCGTAGTAAATATCGCACATGGCTTCGCAAAAGAGACGAGAGTGGATGGATCCTACTCCTCCAACAGCGTTCTTGAACAACAAAGTGTCGCCGCGAATGGTCATTTCAATTTCGGCTCCCTCCACCAAATCGACGGGTGGGCTCAACTTTTTGAACTCTTCCAAACTGCATATTCAAGAAAAATGTGAGACGAACACTTATTTGGTTTCCAAATAAATAGGATCCATAGCAAGAAGCACTTACGTTTCAAGTTCTTGTCCATGAAGGCGAGGCTGGATGGCTTCGACGAGAGCGTCAGTGAACTTTTGAATGGCCAATCCACGGTTCATGACAATTCGAATAGTTCGGGGGTAAGTAGGATCCAAAAGAGCCTTTTGAATATCCTCGTTGGATCCCTTCTTGATGGCCATCATGGCAACGGGGTCCACATAGGTTCCAACGGCATAAACCTTGACAAATCCCCACTTGATACGAACTCCAGTACCGGCGAGGCTGAATCCGTTGCACAATGGAGGAAAGAAGATACCAGTGGCCTTCTCCTTGACAGGAGTTCCCATGCTGAGAATGTCTCCAGAAGTGGGAAGCCTGGCAGAGTTTTGAGTACGAGGACCATTGAGTCTTTTTTGGTCGATGACGATGGCCAAGGTCACAACTCCTACAGCACCAGCGGCATAAAGCATTTCTTTCCCTTCTGGCTTCTTGTCCCAATTCTTCTCCCCTTTCGATAGGTATCTTCGTCCAATCCTCTTGGACGATGCCGACAAGCGACGAAAGGTTTGGCGGCTACTAGCTCCCAACATCTTGCTGCAATTCTATTCCTTGGTAGATGTGTAAAATTTATGACAAGATTTTGTGGGGCGAACCATCGCGGGGTTTTGGACGTAGAGGATCGGCAGTGGTTTGCGTGGCGTCACAGCTCTCAGCCAATCAGAATCGTTCATTTGACATCTCAAGCCGAACCGAGATCCTGGTTTGTGATGCCTCCGGAACCGCTCACCTACTCTATTCTGAGAATGCAAATTGTCATGACAACAAATAATCAACATGAGGACAACGAACACACACAACATCTCCACCTACAACTCGTTTTCCTTACAACAGGAGAGAGTGTTTTGGAAGCACACCTGCAGTGGAACTGTGATGGATCATAGCTAACTCAAGAGAGCGAAAGATAGGTATCATCATCTTACTACACAGGATTCACAATCTACTTTTGAATGGATTTCCCTTCCGAAATATAAAGGGTCTAAAAGGTTCGCAACATTGACCCAGGGTTTGGACTTACACAGAGTCCAGTCCACAGCATGTTTGAGCTTCTTCACAGCCACATCGAGTGTCAGGGAAGTTGATACAGTCATCGGAACAATCACAGAAATCAAATGCATCTTGGCCGTCGCAAAGGACAGTGTCCAATGCATCATCACCAGTATCCGCCGTGGGAGCAGCTGTGGCAAAGAAGTCATCTGTGGTATCATCCCCGGTAGTGTCATCATCCGCGGTATCGTCAGTGGCAGAGTCATCATCATCATCGAACAAACCATCATCATCATCTCCTAGGAGAGTATCTTCAAGGAGAGTAAGCTCTTCGTCCGAGTATAAGACTCCATACATGATGAACCCATCGGTCTCTGACAAGAAGTCAAGGGTGCTATCAGGAACAGGAATATTTGGAGTGGTGGTGGTGTCCAAGTAGGAGGAGAATAGGAAGATCCATCCGGAGATTCCGGCAAACTCGCCCAAACCACTCGTCACGGTCAGAGTGGAAATCAACAAGTCATCATTGTCCTCGTTGACAACAGTTCCTGAGGCTGTCAAGGAAGCCACAACTTCGGATCCGAGCAAAGCTTCGATTGTCAACGAACAGTAGGCATTTCCATCAAAGACAGCATCGTCACCGTCGTCGGTACGAGTGCAGGATCCTTGGACCAAGCCAATCAAAGCAGTGGTAGAAACACCATCGAATTCCCAAATGGGGGTATCGACATAGGTGAAGACAGTTCCAGAAGCGTACTCGTCAGGGTTTTCGGGGTCCACGTAGATGGGAGCATCTGTGTTTCGGGTGTCGATGAAACCTTGGATCTCGTAGACGTTCTCAGTGCTGTTGCTTATAGGGGAAGAAGTGCTGGTACTGCCATCAAGAGAACAAAAAAAATGTTAGTCAGGAAGATGAGGACGGTCAGTGGAGACACTTCTCGTCACATCGCACTTACTCGTCTGATGAAGCTTTGGTACTCTTCGTACTCTTAGTTTTGGCACCCTTGGTCTTCGCGCTCTTCCCGCCCTTGCTGGTAGGGGCTTTGGTGGACACCGAAGGGGACTTGGTGGACACAGCTTTGGCAGCCTTTCCACTCTTGGTGGTTGCAGTGGTTGGTGTTGTGACATCGCTGTAATAGTCATCATCATAGTACGTGAAGTAGTCATCATTCCAGTCGTCGGTATCTGTATGGAGGTATCGTTGGTATCCCCGAATCTGAGAACGAGGCTTGGACTCTTCAGTTGCTTTTCGTTTTGAGAACTGGGTATTCCTTCGCTGGTATCGCTTGGCCAAGGAACGAGATGATTGTTTGTTTCGAGGAACGTACTCAGAAGGCTTCAAGAAGCCCGTTTGGATCATCTTTTCAATTCCATTCTTGGCATTCTCAGGAGTAATCTCGGTCTTCGCGCTGATCACAGAGCAGAGGATGGTACCTAGTACAAGCTGTCCAAACTTCTTCATGGTTCTTGTCAATGCCCAGTGTCAAGGAAATACAAGGAACGGTGGAAGCAATATGCGCAGGGATCGCAGTGGTGCTATGAACCCCAACCTGGCGATTATGGTGGGAGCGTTGGTGATGCCGTTGAGAACTGCTTTCGGCTGTCTATTGTGTCAAGGATAGTGCGCTATGGATTGAATGCGTGCTCTTACAGAGCAAACCTGTCATCAAAACCCATGTTCATGGCATAGTGGAAGTACCTGGGCGCATCTCTGCAGCGGAGGCGCACTGCGTCTCCAGATTTTTGGGTTCGCCCGGCGCGTACTCACGCACATGCCTATCGCCGGGCGACCTTCTGCTGCGCCATCCTTTTCAAGGGAACTACTAGCTAGCTAGCGTTAGTACGTCTGCAACTTCCCCTCTACCATCACCAACAAGAGCAACACCAAACCTTTTGATACGCACTACGAGTACAGTTCCAAAATGTATGAATAAATCCAACAACTAATTCTTCTATTTCATAGATACAATCACTTTGTTCCTTCTCTACCTAGAAAGTAGGCTGACATCGATGTACAAATATGCTTCCACAAAATACGATGCGGGGAGATCAAGTTCAAATGAGGCTTCGAGGTCTGGGGGTGAGTTTTCCAAGAAATCAGGATCTACAGGTGTCAAACGCATTTCTCCAACTGTACGCCGGTAGATAGAAGTTCCTCCAGTGACAGCCAATACCCCAGTCTCACCGATACGGACTGGCCCCTCGGCATTCAACTGAATGATACCGAAGGCGTCGAAGAAGTCGTACTCAAATTGGCAGTATGCCCGTCCGACGTAGTTGTCCTCATCAAGTTCATCATGAGGGTCAGTACGAGTGCACTTGCCTGTGACTGAGGCAAATTGGTCGGCTTCATCGACATAACGTCCAGAGCTAGAGTTGGTGGAGTTGGTGCCAACAGCAAATAGAGGTTCATTGTTCCAAATGTACTTGGTACCAGCATCGAACTCATCAGGTAGATTAGCATTGGGAACAATAGCTCCTTGCAAATTGCGAGCGTCTTGGAATGCTTCAAAATACATCCATTGATATACGGCAACTCCAGAGGCACCTGTACTGAGGAAATCGTCGTCATCAGCAGTGTCGTCATCATCACCCCACCAATCGTCGTCTCCCCACCAGTCGTCATCACCGGTAGTGTCATCACCATCGACTTCAACAACAACCGTATCATCAGTACTATCATCTTCAAACCTGCAAAGGAAGGATAGTGAGAAACGCTGACATGCCAGCACAATCTTCCAGTCACTTTTCGTCCACTTACACAAAGTCATCGTCAGTAGCTCGGGTGCTGAGGACAGAAGAAGTAGACAGCAACGAAGACGTAGAAGCCGATGCTACACTGGTAGTAGATGTAGAAGCCGAAGCCTTCGCTGACTTGGTTGTAGAGGTAGATGTGGTGGAAGTACTTTCTAGGGCAGTTCCCTTACTGGACTTGAGGACCCGACGTTTGACGACATTGAGCTTCTTGGACTGAGACTTCTTTGGCCCCTCCTTTAGAATACTGAACCGACCTTCGTCTACCATCTTTTGATAAAAGTTCATTTCATCTTTGGTGAAAGGGGATTTATCCACCATATCTAAAGAACGCCTAGAAGCACGTTCGTAGTTGTCAAAATCATGGTCAGCGGACTTGGATTGGCATCCCAAGAACAAACTTGAGGCCACCAAAGCAGAAACAAGGGATGACTTCATCATGCTAGCAAGGAGTTGTGAGGTAGAAAAATGTATGAATCCCTGGTTGCCCCAAGGAACTACTGGCAATTTTCGGGAGAGGTGAGTGTTGGCGTCGTCCTCGTCAGTTGAGGTGCACCTTGGACAAAAACGTGCCTAAACAGGCATTCATTTGATATCCAGATTCATCAACACTTCTTCTGGCTTCGAGTGCGCGGTGACAAAAAAACGTCGCAAGAAGGAGTATCACATCAGCATGACCAAACAAGGTTGGCTTGACGTACCCGAACCAGGGGTCCCCAAACCTACGCTAGAAATGGCTCCAGAGTTTCTATCGAGTGGGGTTTTATGCAATTCAAACAACACAACACTTTACCATGAACTATAGTTAATGTTCGATTGATGTAATATTCGCACTCCTAGTTTAGTTTTCGGTTTAGTTTCAATCTCCATAATATTCACGCACATACACACTAGGTGGATTTGTTTTTTACACTCACGAAGAGAGAGTAACAAATTCTTCATCCAAACTGAACTCTGCTTGGTGAAGGTACCCTTGGGCATCTTCAAACAAATCCGAGCCAATAGGAAGAGATTCCACCAAAGGTGGATCCAAAGATTCGTCCAAAACAGCCGGACAGAACATGACAACACCAGTGGCGGCTTGGAAGAGAGAAGTTCCTCCGGTTACAGCAAGAGACCCACATGGAACAAAGGCTTGGTCGGTATTGACAACGGGACCTTCGGCAACAAAAATGCCCAAAGACTCCCCCGCCGTTGGATCATAGACTGAATAGGTAAAGTGGCAGTAGGCTTCAATGGTATTATCCGATGTTCCCGTGCGCGTGCAGTATCCGTCAAGTAGGACCCACAATTCCACAGTAGAAATGTCGTCTCCCGATCCGACAGTCATTTCAATGACGTTGTAGTCAATATCATCAGGATGAGAAGTCCAGTTGTAGAAAGTGTAGACAGTACCAATGGCGGTTGGGTCAGGGTCGGAGGGAACAGGGACAATTGTAGCCACCGACGTGGGGGAATAAAAGTTTCCACTGAGAGCAATGGTAGCTCGAACGGTACTGGTACTGTACATCAGAAAGGAAAGGATGAGTTTCAAGTAGCATCAACACTTGATTTTCCGGTACTTGTTGGAAGGAATCACTTACGTATCATCATCAGTGGCGTCATCATCCGATGCAGACGCCTTGCTGCTCTTGCTGCTCTTGGGTGCCTTGGTCTTGGAAGACTTTGGGGATTTGGTCTTTGACGACTTGGCTCCTTTACCCTTTCCCTTTGAGCTACTGGTAGGAGCAACTACATTGGCAGCATCATCGTCATAATATGTGAAGTAATCATCATTCCAGTCGTCTGTGGAAGTGTGCAATTGACGTCCCGGTCTCCTGTGACTGACAGCGTCGGCGAGAGTAGCAGCCAAAATCACCAAGATTCCACCTAGAAATAGTTGCTTGTTGAGTGTCATGGTTGTCTTCGAGAGGAGTGTGTACAGTCACAAAGGTAATGTGTGGTGTATGCAAGTCTCGATGGCGGCGGTGGTGAAAGAAATGGGTTGAGACGGTGCAAGCGTTGGACCAATGGCACCCAGCCCAAGAATTTTGTGAGCGTTGTGGAGGTCGGAGGAGCTCCCGAGGTATATGCTTCTCTTCATAGATGGATAGAAAGGTGGGGTGCGCTGCGACATGGGTGCGCCGATTTTTGAAACACGAGTTGAAAGTGTCCCGCGAAAAAGATTGGTCGAAACTCGAGCCTGACGGGCCCGTTTGAAAATGTTCGACCGATGGCGGAAACTGGAAAGCCGGAACAACAGCAACAGCAGCAACAACAGCAACAACAAGTGTATTTACATTGCATTGTTTCTATCCACAGTCAATCATTCCAAGGGTTCTGTCCAAAAACACAAAAAACAATGCCACCCATTAAATCAATACAAACACCGCATCGTCGGACACGCAAAGTAGCCAAACCTACGCACAGCACCTCCACAAAATCCTCCATGTACCAATGGGCTGATGATGATGACAATAGCGACAAGGAGAATTCGAACTATTCTCGCAACACATCGACGCAACAACGAAAGAATCTTTCCTCTTTGTTTTCTGCTGAGGATGATTCTCTTGTATTCTCATCTACTTCCAGTACAAAAGACGTGTCTGCAGTTCCTGACAATCAGTGGACACTGGTACTGCAAGGATTTCAACAAGCCTGCGACGATGTGGCAAAATCGCAAAAATTGGATTTGACTCTAATCCGGTCGAAACTGGGGGAAACCATTGTTCGAGCTTCGTTGAACCCTCGGACACTCCATGGGGTCCTACTTCTGGAGGAACATGCCTCGGCGATACAGAGTACCTGTCGAAAACTCTTGAAGTTGGCGCCTGCTGTTGTGGCATCGTCGTCCCCTCAACATCTCAAGGACATAATGTTGGTTGTTATTCACTGTTTGAGGGCACTGGGAATGCTAGCCAAACCTGAATCTGCAGAATCACTATTGAAGCTTCTGTATCACACCATTGCAATCGCTTCTGCCGAGGCATCCAAGAAAACCTCTACCTCAACACATTTGGGTGTCATGGCCTTGTCTGGTTTGGAAACCATGCAAACTGTATTAAAGTCTTGTTTTTGTTTGACCTCACATAAGAAGGTGGTTGGGTTCAAGCAAAAGTCTTTGGATGCAGCAGTCAAACAGTCAAGTCCTCGTTTAGTACTCGTTCCGGTCTGGAGTGCTTCATCGACAGCGTCTGCCAAATTGACATTCCGCCAAGCAACGACCATGGTGTTCAAGTCCGTGTTGTCAGTTGCATCTCTTGTCTTGGAAAAAACTTCCTTCCCGTTTGATTCTGATGTGGCATTGACGTATGGAGTGTACATTTCCAAAAAGGATGTTTCTGATTCCACGCAATGGGCCTTGGATCTACTGAATGATTCTTATTCGCCTTGGTTGTCGTTTGCGGCTCGATCAGGGGATACTGAGACACTTGGGGACCTGTCCAGTCATTGCCGGTCTGCACATCGACTGCTATGGGAAACAGCATCGCAGCTGCGTGATAGACGATCCACCTCCCGACAGACAACAGAGTTGGAAGCTACATGTTTGGAACTTCGTTGTCGAGCCATCGAGTTTCTGTTGCCGCATGAGGAATCTGAACACATCCTTTCGGAGGCACACTGGGAAACGGCATGTACCTACGCTTGGAAAGCTGCTACTGTCTTTGTCCAACAAACCGAAGCCAACGAACGCCCCGTGCAATCTACAGTGGTGCATAAGTTCTATGATCGCCTGAGGGGGCGTTTATTGCAAACTCGTCCTGTTTCCCTAACTTCCATTTCTACCTCTTGGTTGGAATTCTGCGTATACCAAGGTTTTCATTGCGCCATGTCACCAAGCGGGACAAATCAATCTGGTTTATCCTGGTGGCAGATGAAAACCGAGGAAGTTGATGGTGGGGATGAGACCATTCCTATTTCCTTCTTTTTGCTGTGTTCCAAGGCCAATCATGAACTTTCCACAAGAGTACCAGATGAATCCCAAAGCGACGTTCCTGACATGGAGTACGTGTCTTACGTTGTTCAGAACATGAATGACTACATTCACGAAAAATGGAATCAACAGTCATCCGATACACAAACATGTGTATTCAAATTGGTGTCTATATTCACATTGCATCGATCGATTTTTCAATCCCTCAAAGAAAGTGAAGCTTCCTGTTCCCCATGGCTGCCGGTTGCTTCAATGCTTCTTTTCCATTGTGTCGCTCCAATAACCGTACATGTCTGCCAAGGTTCTGTTGGGACTCCCAAAGCAGTTTCGCTGTATGAGTCTGCCGTGGAATGTTATATCCGACCCCTGGCGGCATTTCAACGTCTAGCAGAAACTTCTGAGATTGCTGAAGAATGTCAACAGTGGGATGACTATGCAAACTCTATCATGCATGATTTGTACATGAGTTTCTTTGCCGACCCAGTCCTGCCTGATATTCCAGATCAACTGCTGGAAAGAATAGCCAAATCGATCAGCTTGGTCGCCAGACAGCGACTGGACCAATCCAATCCAGCAGGTTCTCTGATCCCATCGTTCTATTCCATTTCCGTGTACCGCCATTTGTCGTCCGACCCATCTACTTTTCAAATATCCGTTCGTCTGACGCATCTTGCTAGCTCCCTCCAGGAGTGTGGACTAGGACGGAAGTCTTTGCAAATTCTCATGCTTGTGATTTGCCACGAAGCATCCATTTGCTACGGTTATCCCGACGAGGACCCAAGCAGTTGGGGAGAGCAAGAATTGTTCGAAACCTTGGCGTCTCGATGCAACGATGTATTCACACCGATGCCTGTTGTCTCCCAACCTACCACACTCGCCAAGTCAGCCATGCGACGACTGCTTGCTTTGGATTCCAAGTTTGACGATGATTTTGGTTTGGATAATCAAATGAGTACAGCATGGATGTCGTTTTGGGGCCAAGATGACGATCTTGATCACTCTCTCTTGGATGTATTTTCCGCTCTTGTACGGCAATGTACTTGCCATGAAGGCATTGTTGATGTTGGAATGACTATCCAGTTTGTGATGATTCTGGCAGATATGTTGGTTGAGTTTGGAGGTTCCATTGCGAGGTTGGAGGCTGTGTCAGAGGATATCATGCGCTCTTTCTTGTCGTTGTACGATTTGTACAAGGATATGTCTGAAAGACTACCTTTTCTGTCTCCTCGTATTGAGGCTGCAGGATGCATATTAGCCTCCACTGCATTGGTACCAATGTCGATGACGAGTTCTCTGCAGAGAGGTGTGTCTGCCGAAGCACCTTCCTGTGTCATTGATTGTACCAAGGGTTTCTTGAATGATGCAAACACATTGCTGAAAGAAGGCGGGAACAATTTGTTGCTTGTAGGTGCTGTTCACTACACCACGCTATTGCAAGCGAGACCGATAGAGGGTGCAGAATTTCTGGGTGTGATTCAAGCCGCTGTGAATGCATACAAGGAATATGTGGAAAAGAATGACCCCGACAGACATTGTCTCCTCTGGCATCTCGTTCTTTCGCATTGCAACTTTGCATCGAACTGGGACTCTTTTCACAGCAAACTTGTGATGCGGTGGCTTGTACAGTGCCTCCATTGCGAAAGTGGACAAGACATTGCATGGTTCTACTCTGTGGTTACTGAGTCTTTGCCAAATGTGGATATTCCGTTGGAACTGGACATTGGTGACTCCTGTGATTGGCACGATACGAGTTTGTTTGTCTTCCTAGAATTGAAGCTGTCAGTCATTCGCAGGAGGCTTCGATTCTCAGACTTGGCCTCTCTCCATTCGGTACACAAGGAGGCCAAACAAATGGCAGGATTCATTGACGGCCTGCCCTCTCCGACAAATAAGGATCACCCAGAATTGCTTGACTGGATTTTGTCAAGTTCAGAGCAAACTCTGGGAGAAGTGTCCTTGGCCGCTGGGAACTATGCCGACGCTCTTCAGCATTTCAAAGATGCCGGGCGACATTGTTTGAATGCCGCCAATCGCAAGCAACGCCTGCATGGTGGCCTTTGTTTCTGGGAACGAGTAGTCCGAAGCACCATGCCAGCAAGGGCAACTATCCGGTATGCTGAAATGTTGCAGTTTCGAGTGTTTGTATACAACAGAATGGGAGATCATCGGAAGGCAATGGCATATATGACGTCCTTGGCAGATTTTCTGCGAGTGGAACTTCGACGTGTTCAAGGAGACGACGGGCCACAGTTGTCGGATCTTTATTCGAATGCGCAGTCAACTATGAAACTTGGGGATTTATATCGTTTCAATGCTGAACTACGATGTGCTTCTGTCCCTCTTGACATGATTGTCCGGAACCTGTCAAAGGAAGACACCATCTGGCCGAAGCATGCTGATTCTCACGACAGCAAGAGGAAATTGGAAGAACTGCTGGATGCCATTTCAGGTATGTGCAAGAAAATTGCAAGACTCGTTCGTTGCTCTTCACGTTGTTGTTCTCATTCAATACTTGCATGTCAATTTAGTCGGGAATGTGATATATGGAGATGCTACCAGATCATCGTTCCAACAAGGATACAGACACTACTACGAAATTGCTCAAAGTTTGTTCTCCGAGATAAGGCAGAGCGATCAAATGTGCAAGTTTTCAGGGGATGAATCATTTCAGAACAAGATGAAACTTCTAGAGTTTCGATGCATCATCCAAGAAGATTCTAGTTCCGCAGAAGAATGGAAGCAAAAGTTTGATTTGTTATGTGGGGAAATGCTTGCTTCCAAGAGTCTAGACCCAGTTGACAAGAGTTGGGTCTACTATTATTCTTCCCAAATAAGGGTTCGACAACTTCGTGAACACGGAGTGCTGCAGAGTCTGTGGAGTGGTCAGACGTCTGAGATCTCTGATGATGACAGCGAGACATTGGAGACTGCAAAGTCCCATTTGAGAGCAGCCCTTCAATTGTCGTTCCATGGGAGTGCAATCCTGAGACGGAACATCTTGCGATGTCTTGCCCTGGTTGTGGGACCAGAGGAAGATGATATATCTTCCCTTTCTGCTGGAGTTCTTGTGTTGGAGTCGATCTCCAATGGAGAAAATATGTTTGGCAGCCACTACGAAGATTCGAAGGGGGACTCAGAATCAGCGCGCACTATACAAGACTTCTTCAATCGCATAGCTGAGGTGGTTCCGCCCAACTGGAAGATTGCAGCAAGTTGCATTACACCTACAGGTGACATTTTGCTTACCTCCATTGAATTTGGGGGTGGTAAGGGAACATGGAGAGTCCAGACTACCCTTTGTTCGGGAGAAAATGGAAGCGCATACGATGAGATTATGACGCCACTTGACGAAATGATTCAAGCAAGTCAAGACCAACTGTCTGGCATGGACGAATCAGCGGTTTCTCAAAAGTTTGGAAGTGAAGCAGCGAAAAGAGGTTGGTGGAGTAAGAGGCATGGGCTCGACGAGAATCTGCAAGCATTTTTGCAGCACATTGAAGACTTGTACTTCCATTCTCTCCATCGCCTTACGAATTCCAATGGAAGCATATTTGGTGATACAGAAGAAGATGACATCCCAGTAGGTAGTTTACAATCCCGGTTTGATGAAGCATTTGACGACCCCGGCGAAACAGATACACCAGAGAGTGAAGAGTCGCTGAAAAAGCTGACCGTTCCAAAGTTAAAAGAACGGTTGGTAGAGGAATTCGCAGTTTCAACCTCTGATGTAAAAAAATTGCGAAAGCAGGAGTTGATTGACCTGCTGCTACAAGAGATTGATAAAAAGAAGGTGCCGCCCCTTGTTGCACCCCGTGAAGTTGGTTGCCTTCTCCTCGTATTGGATGAAAACCTTCATCGTTTTCCGTTCGAAGGAATGCCGTCACTGTTTGGAAATACTGTCTGTCGAGTTCCTGGGTTGCAGTTCGTTCTCGATACCATGTCGCGACGCACCTACCCATCAGGAGGACTGCCCCTGGTTGATCCAAGTATGACAAAGGTGATTTTGGACCCTGAAAGAAATTTGGCTGCAACCCGGAAGCGGCTCTCTCCAGTTCTGGACTCGATTTCAAGTAAGGAGGATTGGAATTGGGACTCGGTGGTCGGTGAGATCCCTTCACCCTCGTTTTTCGAGAATGCATTGCTGCAGACGAATGGAATCCTGTTGTATTTTGGTCATGGTGGAGCGCAGAACTGCTTCTCCCGCAAGCAAATTGAAGCTCTTGTAGACAAGTGCCCCGACACTCTACCATGTCGGTCTTCTTTGATCCTCATGGGGTGCAGCAGTGGAAGATTGGTCTCCATTAACCGCAAACATTCGCGCACGGTGGAAGAGGTCCCACTCTACTATCAACCCGAGGGCATTGCCTTGACATATCTCCAGGCCGGTGCTCCTTGTGTGGTTGGGAATCTATGGGATGTAACAGATCATGATATTGACCGATTCTCCGAGCGACTGCTTCGGGGATTTTATCAAGAGAATGACGGTGGTTCCAGTTTGGCTGGATGCGTGGCTGCCGCCCGCGATGCCTGCAAGTTGAAGTACATAGTGGGATGTGCTCCCGTTTGCTATGGTGTTCCGGTGCAACTGTACAAACAAAAAGAGTAGAGAGAGTACACTAAATCATTAGATGGTACTCATATAGAACGACGAACTAGAGTATGTATTCCATTACACCTTCCTTTGTGCAACATAGTATTGGTTGTCAATGATAATCTTGTCGTGGTCCAACTGAGCCATGTGAACTTCTTCATCCTTGACAACGTTGTAATCATGCAAATCCGAGGCTGACAGGTGGATCCACTTCCATTCGGCATGTGTCTCATTGAACAAGGTGATCCTTCCATAACCATAATAGCTGGCGTCACGCTTGATCAACCATGGTTCGGCATCTTCCGACTTGAAGGGAGCATCGCACTGACGGCCACCAGCACCAACCGTGATGTGGATGGGTCCAGTCTCGACAATGGTATCGTTATCCACGTTGGCGGTTCGTTGGTAGGCATGAATGTGTCCAGTAAAGACGACGTTGACGTGATACTTGACAAACAAAGGTTCCAAATGCTCGCGGGCTGCAAAGATCTGACTGTCATGGGGATGCAACGAAAAGGTATTGTACAGGGGGACATGAATGGAAACGAAAACCCAAGGAGTGATATCACGGTTGACACTCTTCAACACGGATTGGATCCATTCGTACTGCGTGGAACCAGGCTCCATAGCGGCGTATGCATTGACAACAATGTGTTTGGATGGACCATAGTCAAACTCGTAGTAGGCGTTACCCCATTCATAGGGCAAAGGGTATGGAGGGTTGTCCATATTCAAAAGTCCAGGAGGACCATCATAGGTTCCAAGTTCGGCGGGGTGAACTTGGGGCATGCGGAAACGACTCTCGTAGGCTTGAAAGATCTCCTTTCCATTCTCTTGCTTGTCAATGTCTGCAGCGAAGATACGCAAGCGTGGGCAAGGTAAGAAAAACGCATCTCGGTAGTAGCATCTCCAGCAACAGTTCTCATTCATGTCAACGTACCGTGGTTTCCAATGGCCACTTGAAGCGGAATCTCGGAAAAGACGCTGTAGTCATCCAAGAAATCAAAGAAGGTATCCCATCGGCGGTGATCAAACTCTGTGTAGGCAATATCACCCACCAAATGAACAGCACCAATACCATCCCTGTTGTCTCGCATATGTTCCAAGGTTTCTTGCGAGTGAGGAAATTGTCCCAAATCTCCAATGATAGCAAAGATCGTCTTTGCATGTTGGGAGTTGGGGTCCAGAGGATTCTTGGGAAGGGGAGCCGTCTTGAAGGATCGCACCTTGTGTCCTTCAAGGCACTTCTTGTCATGCCCATCATAAGGAGCAGGACCCAAGGCTCGTCGGAGCCTATGCTTGCGACGAAGTCCATCTTCAAGATCTTCTTCCAGCGTTTGTTGCGCATAGATCACATCATTCTCTGCGGTGAAGTTCTCACCAATGTGTTGGGTGGCGTGATCGCGAAGGGGCGTATCCTTCAAAGCTTGGATTCCCTCGGAACGATCTCCCAAAACCGCAACATAATAATAGATAGTATCAGGTTCCAATCCATCCAAAGTGATGTGATGTTGGAACGGAGCGTAATAGAATTCATCTTCATGATGATGCATCGTACTTGTGTACGTGAGAGGCGTTTCTTGTTCTCCTACAAATTGATCCAAATTGCTTGGACTTGTGCCAAAATGGACTCCACCAATGGGAGCTTCTACATCAGGGAGACTCCATTTGCTGGCCCAACTGATCGTCATGGACGTCGTGGGATCCTTGCCGACACTCAAGTGCAAGTGTTTCACATTGCCGCGACAGTGTCGAGGTTCTACGGAGACTCCGTACACTCCAACGACTGCCAGTAATAACAGACCTAATGTCATGGACATGGATTGCGACCAGATTGTCATGGATGTTGTTGTGGTTGTAAGGATGATCTCTACGGTTTGTTCAGATTCTTTGAATGCTGTAATGCACTTGGTCCTGCTTCGTTCCAGAAGTCTGGCTGCGTGTTGTTGCGTGGAGTTGCGTGCCTTCCTTCCTGGAAGGTCCGTAGTTTTGATTTTGATTCCCGTTGCGTACAAGTTGGTGGGAGGCGACAGCCAAAAATCGTGCTTCGGAGAAAGTCGCATGTGACAAGCGTGTCCCTAGCTATTTGTTGTAATAGTTAGTAGTAGTATTCGAAACTTGTGTCATGTGACAGATTAATTAGAAGCTTCCCGTTGTAGTGTGTGACATGGAAAACATACAAAATTGGTCGATGGTTACCAGAAGTCTAAGGTTTTTGGCGAAACTAGGACAAGGCGACAATGGGATCTCTAAAGTCGTCAATGAATCTTCCCACTTTTCCACACGCTACTACAGAGGAGGAAGATGCTGCTACAGTAGGATACTGATTGGTGGAAACGTACTAGCTAAATGTCCAAAATTTAAAGCTTATGATTCTGTGATAGGGTGTTGTGAAACTTTCCACATCCTGCAAAGTAGAATATTGTTCTCCATCATGGGATGGGATAGTTGGCCCACCTTGTGCCTGATGACAAGAGAACTGAAATGGTTGGAGTCCAGAAACTGGAAAAAGAGTAAAATTGTTTTGCAGTGGATGACGGATGGCTCCCAGTCCAGAAAACATGTTGGTCATGCACATAAGTGCTAGCTGTGATGCGTGACAGCATTCCAATATTGAAAGAAATGCTGGTCATTGCTCAACGATCCAAAGCGATGGATAGAAAGAATTGGACTGTTTGTTGTGATTGCTCTGTCTCTTTCATTTCACGCTTGCGCAACATGGAACGATCCGCACGGGTTGTTGTTGCCGCCAAAGGCTTTGATTGTTGGACCAAGGCAGCTCCCTTGACTTGGACGGTCGATGCACCGCTTTCGAAAAAGGCTTGGTCGACAATAGCTTCCAACATGCATCGGGAATCTTCTTCACACTTCAATACTACTGATGTCTCGGAAGGAGATACAGGAGCTCCCTCAAGGAGAACATCTTGAGCTACGGTATTGTCGAAAAATTCGAGTGACTCAATGCCAGTGAGAGTGACATCCTTGGAAGAAGTGGCAGCAAGTTGGAAGCACATGCGCACAGGCTCGTCCCGATGGGCCATGGGAGGAGTGTATGATTCTTCATCGTCAACTACATGAACCATTTCCCAATTGGAGTCACAAAGGAAGGCATCGACAAACACGGTATTGGAAGATGGAGTTTCGATGCTGGTGGTGGAACTCCATGCTGCTGCTGTCACACCATTAGTCAAAGACAAGCTGTAAACGACACTGAAGAAAAGCTTGCGGAAAGACATGTTGTTGTTGTTGCGGTTGTAAAAGGAGAAAAGTAGTGTTGTTGTGCAACAAGAGGAGAATGTTGTGGCTTCCAGGACCTTCGAGGCGAAATGCAACTCCTTCGGTGGTTGGTTGAATTATGACGAGATGCTCGAATTAATAGTACTACGGTAGTAGGGCGGAAGAGAATGGCGTTCCTGAACATGAAGCGAAATCCCGTATTATCCCCCTCCTCCTCCAAGCTGAGTACAGTCGTACGACAGCTTCCTGTAGTAGTACATGCAGTACAGGAACGGAAATTCTCCGATGTTGCGTTAATCGGAGTGAACCGGAGCTCAAGTTGGCACGTGAGGGCTTATTCGAAACAAGCCCTCCTTCCTGGGAAAAGAGGTCACAACGGACAATTGGAAATCAGTTTCCCATATATACATTGTTTCAGAATTCGCTGTTTTGATTAAAACTTAGCCTGTCACTGTTAGTACTACGTGCTTAGAACAAAACGGTTGAAACTACGTAGAAAGCTGGTACACGTTATTCGGACGTTAATACCATTTGTGCTGATGTAGATCCCAACTTGCCAAGAGCTATTGGACGGAGTCTTCCACAACTTGGACTCCTTTCGGCTGCCACATCTTGGAATGTGACAAGAGAACTCATTGTCATGGATAAAAGTGCACTCCCCTTACCTACAAAAGGACAATATTTTTTCTCCTACAAAAAAGAACGCGAGGAGGTTGTCGGCGCTGAGAAGAAAACAGATGGTCGATGTCGTGACATTGGCACTAGTAGTGGAATAGAGAAGCTATTACTTGGCGGTGCTGAGACTCAAGCTTCGACGACGCCCGAAAAGTTCATGGTCCGAATAGCAACTGTAGCAGCCAGCGCTGCTCCGGTTATTAGCCAGCTGATCCACCAATTCGTTGATGTTGTGGTTGCGAGGAAAGCAATCGAAATTATCCAGAGAAAAAGTTGCATGGGTGTTCCGATGGCCACGAAATCGTTGTACTAGAAAATGGACAGCGATTTTGTAAGAACACGGGAAGCAACATTTGTTTGCCGAGTATCGGTTGCCTCTATGAATGACGTACCTTGTATCCTCCAGGACCGTAAATGAGCAAGTTGGTTCTGAAAGGAAAAAGGAAATCGCAAGGTGAGGTCAGTTGTCTCGTCCAATGTCTGACTCCAAGTTCAGTATTTAACGTACGTGTATCCGAAAGGGGACATGAAACTGGCGGAGGCACCCAACATGATACAGTAACACATGATCAGGGCGTCTGTTTCACTTTGTTCGGCGGCATCCATTGCGATTGGGAACATGAGAGCGGCAGCGGCATTGTTCGTCACCACGTTACTAATGAGGAATGTTGCAAAATATACAGCACCGAGTAATCCCGCGTTATCTGAAGGGGAGTAGAAATTGACAATCAACCAATGAGATGAGATTCAAAGGACATACAGACAATTTCAGACATGGAAACACGTACTTGCGAGACCAACGCCTTCCCCGATACTGACTAGGAAGTTGGCAATGCCACCAGCCACACCTGAATTGACCAATGCCGTACCGATACCAAATGCAGCAGCAATTGTAATGTAAACCTCCCAATTGACAGCATCGCGTGCCTCTTGCTCAGATAGGATGCCCAAGGCGACCATACAGAAGGAAGCAATCAGCGAACAAACCAAAAGTGATGCGACCCCAGCGGTGAAGACCGCCAACATGGCAACAGTAATAACCAGGGCTGGAATCAGGAGACTCAGCCGTGGGGGTGCTGAATCTTCTACTTCCGCCAAAAGCGCAAACGAACCATCTCGGTCAGCACTTCCTTTAATGAAGGTTGGTCCTGCCTCCAAAAGGAGGACATCACCGGCGTGCAGTTTGATTTTACCGGGATGTTCATGAATTCGCTTGCCTTCACGGTGAACGGCAATGACAGCCGCACCGAAACGCGTTCGGAAACGTGCCTCCTTTACTGTCTTACCCACCAAGGGTCCACGTCGGGCAACAACGGCCTCGACGAGACGACGGTCGTGAATGTTTTCGTTCATCTTTTTCACCTCGTCGCTTTCGTATGACATGAGACCAGGAATCTTTCGTAAGTCTCCAACGGCAGAGGCAGAACCTGCGAACCATAGCACATCTAATTCTTGAAGCGGGGTGTCAGGGACAATTGTGGTGAAGGCTGGTTCCAGCACATTGTGCAAAGATGCACTCTCGCTCATCTCATCATGACTCGACACGTCGTGTCCAGAGAGGTCACGACCTGACAGTTCTTGTGCCGATGTCTCATGACCTTGGGTCAAGTCACGTCTTCCGGCGCCAGTAAGCTTATTCTGAGCAGCAGATTTGTTGGGACGATCGATACTGACGAGGAAAACTCCGGGAAGTTTGTCGAGGCCAATCTGGGTCACAGTACGATTGATAAGCTTTGATTTTGGGGCCACTTGCATAGCTGCTAGAAATTCGCGAGTAGCACCGTTTTCGTCATTAGTGTTCTCGGGGAAGACAACTTGAAGGTCTCTCCATATCTCTTCATCAGCCGCCAGTTGGTTCATGGATGATACCATATCTGCAAGCACAACATTTTCTTTCTCTCCCGCATCCTCGTCGTCGGACTCAATCAAACCAAATTCGTCATCTGAGTCAGACCCAACGAATTCTTCAGAATCAGCACCATCTCGACTCGTCTCTTCCCCAGTCCGGACTTTCCTCTCTCCAAATTCCAAATCATCGTCGGAAGACTTTCGACTATGATTGCCCCCAACTGATTTCGACAAATTCTTCACAAGGGACGCAACTGAATTGTGACCAGTTCTGGACCCAGTCCGAGAGCCGGCCCTTGAACCACCGACACTATCCATACTGGACGAACGATTTTTCTTGTAGAAGTTCTCTGGCGGGACACGGAGCAATGGTGAGTCCTCGCCAACTTGCAAGATGAGGACATCCCCATGTGCAAACACGACACCACCAATAGGAACATTTCGCCCACCCTTTTGGATTCCAACTACAGCAGCTCGGAACCTCTCCCGGAACTGCACCTCTGCTACAGTCTTTCCAATGAGAGAAGATATCTTTGTTACCCCGGCTCGAATGACGCGAATTCCCCGCTGCTTCACGGCTTGGCTTCCTGAACTAGCCTCAAGGAGTGACTGCAAAATGGGACATGGGTTAGAATACACTTCCAACCCCTGAGAGCAGGTCACAACACGGCGACGCCCACACTTACATTCAGCACCGTCCAAATTTCTTCCAAATCCAATTTCTCATGACGCTTCAATTCACAACGCCAAATTGAGATCGACCGGGCGTCGACAACTTTTGCTTCTGTGTGCCTCAAATTTAATCGCAAACTGACGAGACCCTTTGAAATATCCAATAGGAGGCCTGATCTGTCTCGAGTGTCAATACCCACGACTACGAACTCATGGTCGGATGTGACGACCACTTTATGAGCTCCAGTTTCCACTCGAGATTTTTTCTGACGAGAAGAAGCAAACTTGCGAAACTCGTCCATTCGGGGTTCATTACGGGCCACACCACGGATAGAATCTAATCAAGGCGTTCGAAGAAGTTTAGAAACTAGCCAAATACGGGGCGCATACTCAAACATGCCAAGGTTCATGCAACGTACCAATCATTCTCGTGATCGCTTGAGATCTTTCGGCTTCTGCTGCCAACACTAGCGATTCTTTGGTTGTACCGACTTCGACAGCATCATCAGATTCCTCGAAGCTTTCTCCTTCCACCACAGGCTCCAACTTCCCAGTTGCAAACATACTTGGCGTCTCATGATTTGCGTCCAACCTCGATTGAATGGAGAACACCATGTCATCCTCATTGGACGGTTCGGAATCTGTAGTTGTACCCGACGCTTCTTTATCATGCTTGCTTTGTTCTACTATTCTGGCTTCCTCCTGTTCCAACTCATTTGTCAGAATCTCCAATCCATGTTCTTCACAGAATTCTCCAAAGCCATCGACCAGTCCAGTGAAATACAGAATATCACCCACGTTCAATACAAACTCTTGACCGACGGCACGATGCACGTTACCCGTAGCTGCACGATGGACACTGACCAAGAAAATACCTCCTGTGTCACGCAATCCAGAACGCTTGACGGAACGCCCAGCTGCAGGGGACCATGGCGTCAAACGGGCTCCAATTAGAATATCATCTTGACCCTCCAAGGCAATGGCGCCATCGTCAGAACCCCCCTTGGAATAGGCTCCACCTGGTAGGAGACGAGGAGAGGCCAACAACATGTAACAAATACCAGCGAGAGCAATTGGAACTCCATAACGACCCAAATCAAACAAGGCAATCTTGGTATCGGGGTCATTGGGGTATCTTTCCGTTAACAATCCAGCGACAACCAGGTTGGTCGATGTACCAATCAAGGTACAGGTCCCTCCCAAAATACTGGCAAAAGAGAGGGGAACCAGCAACTGCTGAGCAGAAACATGAATGTTTTTGGCCCATCTCTGAACAATAGGAATCATGACGGCCACAACGGGTGTGTTGTTGAGGAAAGCAGACACAATTGCAATGGGGAGCATCAATCGTAACTGTGCACTGGCCACTGAGTCAGGCCGGCCCAACAACTTTCCCATGTACCAATCTAGAGCACCCGTCTTGGAGATTCCATCGGCCACCACGAACAATGTGAGAACTGTCAAAAGTCCTTCATTGCTAAATCCTGCGAGTCCTTCGGAAATGGATATGATTTCGGCAGCCATAAAGGCCGTCAAGGCAACCATCATGATGGAATCCGCTCCCAAGAAATCCGAAACAAGAGCTCCAAACATAAAAAAGAGGACAACACAAGTGTAGACAACCTTCCAAATGACCGTTTCATCGTCGTCTTCCAAAATCGTTTCTTCCAAAGATCGCGAGAGGTGTGGACATGGACAGTAAGAGGCCATTTCGGAGTCTGTGGTCTCAAACCATTCTGGGTCTAGAGACGTCATTAGATCGAATATCTAATGTAGATAGAGCCACTAGCAAGTGAAATGGAATTGCTTGTTGTGTGTTTCCAAACAACGGGAATGCTCTTTGTAATCCAAAGGGAAACACGACGTCTAGTAGGAGTAGCACTGTCGTCGACGAATAATGTGGAATGGTTCTGGTCCTTCTGGCCTTCGTCGCCTTTCCCATCCTTCTTGATCGACTACCCTGACCGTTGAAAATGTCGACACAGTCGACCAACCCTGTTTCCTGTTTGGACAGGAGGACGCATTACTTAGGACTAATCAAGGCGGTTCTTTGAATGATAAATATTTCTAGAGAACTAAAGAGGGCAACTAAGGAAGCTTCTAAACGAATGTTGAAGTTCCGTGTCTTCGCCCAGTTGTTGAAAAAAGTAAAGGGCCCGAACCATCGAAACTTCTTGTGCGAGGACTATAATTTCCCAACAAGGAAACGGGATACGCGGATGAGGTTAGATGAGAACTCTGTTAAGTAAGCCTGCGACCTCCTAAGCAATCACCTGGAGCGCCTTCCTATGTGGAGGGCGTAGTACTGACGTTAGAACACAACCGTGTCCAATTCTTCCCGAAAAATTAGATGTGTTGAAAAAAGCGTACTTTTGTACCACCACACCATCAAATCCGACATCGACAAGAAGTGCTTGAAGGTGGGGAAATCACTTTCGTCTCTTCCTCTTTACGAGTACAGTCCGGTACGAACCTGTCGTCCAAGAGCCGAGTTTTCATCATCTTCTCTTTTTGTCCCCTACTCGCAGTTCCTCTTCCTCTACCACCAACCAGCACCACCAGCATCACTACTGCACCGAGCTCTTAGAGCAGCGTGAAATCTCCACATCCCATCTGAGGCAACAACAATAAGTAACATCGCGGATCCGTTGCATAGACCCAGTATCGAGTTTCTGGAGGATTGAAGCAAGAACACCCACATCCATAATATAACAACCTCAGCCCGCCGCATTGGATAGTATATCACTATGAATTCGCATCCCTTCAATGGCGGAATGCCCATGACGCCTTCCAACATCAGCGCCGCAGACTCCAATTTACTCGACATGTCATCCAGGCTTCAAGCCTTGGCGGGTTTGCAAGCTGCGTTGTCCCAAAATGGAGGAGGGCCTTCTAACGTCAATGTCAATGTCAATTCGCTTCTCGGCCATTCTCGGACGCTGTCAGGAGCGTTTTCCACTCCGTCTTCCAACCCTTTGTCATCGGGCCCTCTGCCAGCAGGTATGGACTTGGCTGCCTTGCAGCAACGACTGGCGTTAGAGACCAATATGAAACGGATGCAATCGCAAATGCAAGGAGGCGGCTTCCCGATGCCCAAATCCATGCAACCCAACATCAACAACAACAACAACAGCAATAATGCTTCACAACTACAAACTTCATTGACATCATCTCCCTCTTCCAAACGAAGAAAGATTTCGGTTCCGTTGGTGCCTTTAGGGAATCCCACCATCACCACCAAGCCACCCCAACCTACGATACATGCATCCTCCATTTCCTTCAAAGATTATTTCCCATTACCAGCGTTGGCTTCTGGCGATACACGAGAAGCCCGAGATGCCAAAATGGCTTCCTTCCAGGCTGCCTGGAGTATTTTACTCCATTCTCCATTGGCCAATGAAGATCACACAATAACTCCTGCGGAGCGACTGTTGGGGGCCAAGGAAAGTTTGGCCCGGGCCATTCAATTCAACACGGTCCATTTATACTCGGCACCCACGCCGTCTCCATCGAATGCAGAGAATGACCAAGAAGAGGAATTGGTAGTCCAACAACAACAACAACAACGTTGGTGAAGTGATGACAAAACGAAATGCTATGTTTACAGTCGCTTCACTCTTTCGTTGTGTACAAAACAATATTTTCGGCTGTCTCATCCTGGGAACGGACACTGGTGGGCGACGATTCACAGAGGCTAAGTTATTTCGAGGCTCCATATACCGAGAGAAGGCTAGTAGTAGTAGTTCGAGCGGAAGACAGTACGTACCTGGTACAGTAGTAGGGCATGGATGGAATCCTGAGGAGCGGATGGACAAAAAAGACATTGCTTGTCGCTGTCGGCACCGATATCTATTGATAGTAGCTATCGCAACCATTTTTTTACTCTTTTGGTATAATGCTTTCTACATCCTATTGACTTTGTACTTTTGTAGACTTGTCTATGTCTCGGATACCTCCTTTACTGTGAGTCCTTGTTGAGTCTTGGATAGGGTCATACCAGGAATCGTGGACCATGACCACCACAAAAGCCATTGCAAAGGAACGCCGCAGTAATATTGCGACAACATTGAAGTCTACTACTCGTATTAGATACCGATAAAGTCATCCACACTACTACTGTGTATTTGTCGTCATGCTCCGAAGTTCTACAGCTCGTCCCAATAAGAGTTCCTTGGGCACAGGCTTTGCCAATCCTCCATTATCGCTGCACAAGAAACGAAAAGGAACGACACCAATGGCGCTCTTGAATGCATATTTTGTGATTCTCACCGTGGTGGTGGCTGTCGCCTTGTTGGGAAGTCTTTATTCTGTCTTTCATTCCGTCAAGGATGTCAAGCAACCCGATAATAGCAGCAGCCTAAAAGAAGATGTACAAAAGATACCCAAGGACAACAAACCGCCACAACAACAACATGAAGTGGTTGACAGACCCAACTTTCCCAAAGTAGTCCCAGTCGTTCCCAACCAATCCATGAATGCCAATCAATTGTTGAATCAAATTAGAAGTCAATTTGCCGAACGCTACGGCAGCCTGAGTTCCAAAATATTGGAAAATGGATTGGAGGTCTTTGGATCCGTCGATGTATCGGCGGCTCGCATGTTGGAAGCCAAACGATCAGGTCGTCCCTTTGTCATGGCCTTTTCGGGGTATTCCGTAACTGTGGGACGCGGCAACTATTTCAACCAATCCTTTCCTTTTGAAGTCCAACGAATATTGAAAGAGCCCATGCAACAATTGTTGGGACTCGATTTGGTGGTGCGAAATGCTGCTATTGGAGGCATTCCTTCGTATCCCTACAGTTTTTGTTTGGAACATTTTGTGGGGGATGACGTGGACTTTTTGTCGTGGGATTACAGTATGAATGAGGGAAATGGAGCTGCTGTACTGGAATCGTTTATTCGACAAGCCATGAAACAACTTTCGCGAAGACCCATGCTCATGATTTTGGATAAGAAAAAGTCGAGAACCGGGCTGTTGAAAGAATATACAATGGGAGGTTTGATTGAGGATGCGATTGCGGTGGGACGTACGGCTGACATTTTGGAGGACAAGGCTTGGGAAGGTATCTCGCCTCTGCCGGCTGGGTTTGAAGATTGGAACAAATTTGGGACTCCGAACCATTGTCCTGGCCACGGTCCATGGCACCCCAAGGTACAAGAGCACAACATGATTGCTTGGCTTATTGCCATGCATTTCCTTACGGTATTAGAACGAGCATATGAGCTCGAAAAGTCGGGAGAGGACTATCGGAAGCCACCGGAGCATTCCGCTGAAGTTAGCTTTCCGGCTGCCTCGGGATCTATCGAAGGCAATCCCGAGGATGTCACTCACCTTTTGTTTGGGCATCCCAATGAAGAAGGAACATCGTATCTGATGAAAGACTTGTCTTGCCGAACATCTTTCATTCCGGCCATGGACGAAACCAAGAAAATCCCCAATGTGATTGTTTCTGGATTTTCTAAAGAAGAGTTGGACATCATGGAAGACCGAACCTTGGACCATTACAAGGCAGGTTGGGTCTTGGATGTTAGTGCTATTGAACGGACTACCAAGCGAAAGGTGGAAAATTGTGGCGGATTTGGCTACATAGATATGAAAATTGCAGTGTACGGAATTCCAGAAAGCGGTACCTTGCGCCTGTGGCTTCCGTATGAGGGGCAAGTGCACGATCATGAGCATGGAGTGGAGGATACAAATGCAGATCATTGGTTTGACGGGTTTGTCATTTGCGAGGCCAACGAGGCCAGGAAGGATCCAGCCTGCAAGCTCGACCAGGATTTGGAAGTGACCGTCGGAGGAACCGCCGTGTCAACGATCCAAAGCATCAAGGGTGCGGCAGAATATTTGAAACGAGGTACATGCGTAAATGTGGGTATTCCGAAAGAGGCTCAAATTACGCCACTGAGCAAAGTAACTGACGTTTCAGGGCAACCATTGTCAGCTGAAGCAAAGGCAGCGTTTGGTGTCGCCGAGGACACTGTAGGTCTGGTCGTTGATATACAAGCCAAATCGCGGGTCACATTTGAGGGTGGGGCGTGCTGTCTATCTCATGTAGTATGGGAAAATCATTAGATCTACTACCAATACCTGCAGTAGAAGTGGAACCCAATACTATGCTCACTCATTGCGCACAACGTACAGCCTTCACCGGCGCAACTTCCCTGAGTTGAACGTGGATGATAGTGAAGATGGCACCAATGGCTCAGAAGAAGACAGCGACGATGACACCAATATAGGCTCAGAAGGAGCTTGTGATTTCCAGAGACCGGGTCAACGGATGCTGTCGCTCCCTCGAAGGAGCATCATTCGGAAGCCCCCATCAGCGCTGCTGTTCGTGCCCTGAAGGACGATGATTTCGATGGAAACGATTCTTTTCCACGTCTTTATCCAGAATTTGTTGCTGGTTCTACATTTTCTGACTACGTTTTTTTTTCATGGGAACCTGACTGGGATTCTGACTTAACAGAAAGGTAGCGAGTCATTGTCAAGAGGTCATAGTACTTTCTACTAGTATATATCAGGAAGACATGGAAGATTAGGTGACGACCCAAATCGGGGAATGTGAGACCACAATATGGTGGTATCCATGATCAGGATGCGGAAGACAATCTCATCGCTGATGGTTGCATGCTTTTGACCTGTTTGACTGAATCAGCCGGGTCTCACGTTCTTGGGTTTTTGCGAAAGAACATAAAACGAGGATTCACCACAGACGCTCCTTCCAATACTGCTACCAATACCTTTTTGCATTACAAGCATGAGTGAGCAACAATTGAAAGTGAACCCACTCCAACCTCTTCTACCTGGAAGCAGCCGAAGAAAGCTTTTTCGCGTAGAGAAGTTTCTTACACGAGTTTCCTTCGCCTACGAGATGGCTGCAATCGCAAAAAATGATCCTGGACCTCTTTGTGGCGCAACTGGCGAGGTTTCAAACAACTGGCACAGTAGCTTTCTGCAGGCTCTTCGTCAATTTCAAACTGAACAGATTGAAACTCTGGTATGGAATGTCGCAGCTCTGCCAGTTTCGAAAACGAGAGGTCCCTCGTTGTCGAAATTGCAGACACCAGACTTCGATCAGTGTTTTGACCAGACCTCATGGGATCCCTGGTATTCAAGGATATTGAGCTCTGGGACAGGGACCGAAGCAACTGATATTGAATTTGAACTTTCGATGGGCAAAGTGGACGAGGCATTGTCCTCTCCGGACATGTCCGTATTCGACAGAATTGTGTACTGTGCAACAGTGTGTTGTGTTCTAGAACTCACACTGGTTGGTCCCATGATTCGTAACAATGCCTTCGGGAATAGCAAGACAAAACTTGCCCTCTGCTGGGCATTGTGGCGATGCAAGATTCCCTTGCCGGTGAATATCAGCACTGATGAAATCCGTCTAGCCATGGCGAGGATGACACAAGACAGAAGCCTGATGAAAAAATTAGGCTGCTACTAACCTCTGTTTCATATCAAATTCGACAACCCACAATTTTGGACCCTCCTCCAAAGCACGATAGTAGAAAATTCTACACAAATTGCGTAGATACCCGCCGGCGTGATCTAATTAGAAGAAAATCTCATAAGGGGTTATGCTGGCGCGCAGTACGCAGATTGTCCCGAATTATGCCCAGATAGTCCCGCGCGCAACGACTGTTTCCCTGCCATTTTTTCCCATCTCATCGATTTTTCGTCATCTTGGGGAAGAATCGGTCGAAGAGTACCGCACTTTCCCAAAATCGGAGCTTATTCCTCTTATTACGAGGTTTCGAACGAGCTACAGCACACCGTGCCACCGCGCGTAGAAGTTGTCGTACCACCACTGCTAATATGGCCGAATTTGTGCGGCCGTCTCCCAAAACGAAGCTCTTTTGCAACACGGGATTTGGCCATTTTGGGATTTTTCATCGCTAAAACAGGTTTCGAAGACTCGCTAAAACAAAATTGAAGTTATATATACGAAGATTCCTCTCAAAAAGAGCTTTCTAGTGATATACTGGGTTACTACTTCACTCGCGATTCATTTGAGTCAAAAATGCGAAAAACCGCCATGTCGAATTTGATATGAAACAGAGGTTAGTATATGCCAATGCCCGGCTTTATCCCGAAGCCACTTCTGGAAAACCCAAAACTTGTGCTTCCGATGATAGAGCTTCTCATTGACCACATGTATGCGTCCGTTGCCAAAATCTCCCAAAGTACTCTTGAAATGGAACATAATTCTGCAGCATCGTGTCGAGCAAAGATTGCTCGACGAGTGCGAGAAGCCCAGGTGGCTGAAGGTAGTTGTCTCATATGCTTTGAAATGAAACCAAATGTGGCAACACTATGTTGTGGGCAACCAGTGCACATGAATTGCCTTGCCACATGGCTACGCAATCACTCAACCTGTCCTCAGTGTCGAGGGAGATTTCCCTCAATGAACGAACAGAGGAGCTTGACCGATCGTGACGACTCCTCGATCTCCAGCGATACCTACCATTTCTCTGTTTTTCCTAGAGACTCTCTATCCTCCTTCTCCTCTTCATCGATTGAGCATGCCCAATCCATGAACGGTAGTCCAAGTCATATCAGTTTTCGCTCTTTGACAATCCGTGACAATTCGGTTTACTTTGATGATGACTCTGATGGGATGGATACTTTCACAGGACTGTATGGAGTAGAAATTGATGGAAGCTAAGGCTCAGTGTACTGGCATTAGTATCTGTCAGTAGCAATTTCTAGTCCTTTTTCACCGCTGTTATTTCTTCCGGTAAAATGTTTAGTACTACTAGTAGTATTTAATATGTAGAACCGACGGTGCGGAGATATGGTCGAATTCATATGTGAACCTCTTTCATTGCCTTGAAACAGCGACTCCATCTCAAGTCTACTTCGGGGTTTCCGGGCCAAAAATCGACAAAAGCACTGGTAGAAGCAAAAGTCCATGAGCCATACCCAGCAAAACAAGGCCAAGGAATGTGACAAAGACAGTGAAGAAAATATTGGAAGTCGAGAAGGCCAAAGGCAACACACCCAAGAAGGTAGAAATTCCACCCAACAGTACGGAGGATCCCATAGTCTTCAACATGTTCTTGGTACGTTCATATCGGGTTCCACTTTCTTCGTAGTATCGAAGTAGGACATGAACAATAAAGTCAACCAACAACCCAATCGACATGACCATGGAAATATAACTGATTGGATTGACGGCAATGCCAGCCCATTGGAGTACACCCAAAAGATCCACATACAAGACACAAATCAAAGGTCCGACGAAGAAGAAAGCAGTCCAATGGGGCATCATGAGGGCAGAAAGGATTGTCACACTGACGACCCCCAAAACCGTAGAAAGAATTAGTTCCTCCACAGCCACACTGTAGAACTCCCAGATGAGGTAATCCTCTGTGTACGTGAAGAATGACCAGTTCTCAAGACCTTCGTTTATGTTCTGCTTGGCGGTGACATCACGCTGATCTTCCAACGCTCGGATCAATTCTGTCACCGCGGAATCCTGTGGAACATTGTTCATGTAAACAGTAGTACGAGATGCGGTGATAGTGCCATTCTCAGTCAACACAATATCTTCTGCATATATTTCGTTGTAGACAGGATTTTGAAAGAATTGAGAAAACTGGTCCTCAAAGGAAAGATCAGCGATGTTACTGGTCTCAACGTAGGATTGAAAGTCTCTCAACCAGAAAAAACTGGGCGGGTTTCCGATTTGTTCCATAGCTGTCAGGGCTTCGACGTAACTTTCCATCTGAGCTTGGATTTCAGGAGAAGATTGGTCTTGGTTGCGGAAGTAGATGTCAACGGTGGCGCCCCCACGGGAAGAATAGTCATCCAAGCTCTCCACAAAGGGGACAATGTACTGTGGGAGACAACGAACCAATGAGAACAAGTTGCTGATGGAGACAGACCAGAACTCCCTATCGTCGTCTTGTAAAACTTACCGAGTCGTCGGGGAGGACTTCTGAAAAGTCAAAACTCTGTTTCAACTTGGAAGCACTGTAGGCACAACCTCCAAGCAACGCCGAAAATGCCACAATGACCATGACCTTGACCCAATTGTTCAACAAGATGTGGTCAGCATAGCAGGCCATGAATTTATCAATACGCGAGTATTGCGGTTCAATAACTTTGGTTGGAGTCGGCATGGCTTCTTCCTCGTCTTCAGTAAATGAAGCAGTCATGCAGCACAAACAATCTCGGCGATTATCCAGAACCCGCCTTTCATCAATTACCATGATGGCAATGAAAAAGGTAAACTGGTACAGAAAGGTAATCATGATAGTAGGGAAGGCATAGAGACACAACCAAATCACTGCAGGAATGGTGGAAAGACATCCCAGAGCAAACGCGGTAGTCGATGTGAGTGTTGTCAAAGTAATACTCATTCCAACGTCCTCAACAGTTTGCTCAACTCGGTGTTCAATGGGTTCGGAAGGACTTGTACGAAGGAACGACCCACTGAGAATGAATGCTCCGTCTAGACCGATTCCAAACATGACTGTGAATGTCCGACAATTGGGTCAGGTTCACTTGTAATGTACAACAAAAGCAATTGGGGTATCCAATGGGATACGTGGCGCGACTTACTGAATGGGAGAATTTGTGTCATAGAAGTGAACGGGGTTCCAATGATGAAAAGCAAGCCATAGCCTGTGGTAATCGCAAGAAAAACGCAACAAACAGCACCAAATCCCATAGTTGCACGAGATTGGACCTTGTCGCATTTGAAGAAAACCAATGCGGTGAAGATGCTCATCATCACAAACACTCCTGGAACCAATGGAATATCCTTGAGGATAGCGCGTTCAAACTCATCGGAAAAGGATCGTTCCGCCATGTACTCCATTCGAAACTTGTTTCCTTGTTCTGTGAGCCACTGGTGCTGAAGTGCTTCGATGTTTTCCAATGCCTTTTCTTCGAAAGTGACGACGGGGCCGTCTTCGTCGTCTTCGTCAGGGTTGTTGGGCAATTCTACAACCAAAAGGTAGAGGGAAGCGGCAGCAATTTTTCCATGAGAGTCGAACTCTGGCTTTCCCATGATGGCAGAGTGGTCCACGGGAGATCCGTCTGGGTAGGTGGTGTTTGAAAGCATATCGATGGCTTCCTCGTTGTTGGTAACTGTTGCTTGGAAATTGTCGAAGGAGTTTCCCCACAAGGCAGTGACACCATTGATCTGGCAGGGTGGTTCTTCATCCTGACCATCCACGGTTTCTACTTGGCAGATTTCATTGTAGCCTGAAGTCTCACGAATGGTGTTCAAGGCGGCAAACACCCTCTCGACGCCATCTTGGCCAAGTACATCGTCTCCGTCAGCGTGAATGGTCACAACGAAGTCTCGGGTGGCAAGGGGGAAGCCCGATTCGTTCTCAATCCATTCGAAATGGGAAACAGGCTTGCATCCCCTGGGCGACCACAAGGTGTCTTCGTTGACATCAATGTTGAAATTGGTGAAAATTCCGACAGCCATGGTGGCAAGGGCAATGACGATTACCATGAAGATCGTGCTCTTTGGGTTCAAAGCCGAATGGTGGGCCATGGCAGTCAAACCCTTGACGATGGGGGTATGAAGCTGTTTGATGAAACGGCTCCAGGCGCCAGGGCACCCTGGTGCATCAGTGGCACGTTCATCTTCGCCTGGAAATGGTAGGGTAAGTAGTTAGCCTTACTGGTATTGAACAACAGCGGTAAATCCAGACTAACGAGATGGTACGTACCAGCTTGGTTCTCCATGCGCTCGGTGTTCATTTTTGATTTGGTGGATATGATTGTTCAATGCTTTTGGACAGCTATTTGAAATTGTGAGAGGAAGCAAGGATCTTTTTTTGATGGGCCATTCGGCCCACTCGGATTGGCGTTGGTGCGCCAACATTCCACGAGTGGAATAGTACATCATCCGTGAGTGAATTCGCGCGAACAGTTCAACTTGCGATGGCGGACATAACTTGGAACCAAAACCAAACTAACAGAAGGATCTAACAGTACTCGTAAGTGTGAACCTCTCATGATACTGCAACGTCAGTGACATTCGAAGATACAATCTCATCACAGAACAAGAGAGTTATTCACCTCTGATATCCTCTTTCCAAGGCCCTGGCAACCACGCAAGTGCTTTTCATTCTCCAAGACAGCAACTCCTAACCTCCTTCTTCCATCTCGGAGGAGAAGGTCCCTTATAGTCGTTGGTAGAGAGATTATCACACATATCTGTAGTCCAACCATTGGTTTAACCAGATATCCCGATTGATTGTTGAGTACGTAGAAATGTATGAACCCATCTTTGAAACTCCTACCGGTGCTGGCGGGGTCTTTTCCATGTAAGCCTGACGCAGCCACCGTCGATTTGGGCTCTTCACCATTTAGGATTTGTCCGAGACGGCATTCGTCGCTCACACATTTTTTGGTATTGCTCGGTCGATTGGAGGTACGAGTACTGTATCATCGCGTCCATCACAACAGAACGAATCCATTCTATCCGACAATATTTCCCGAAGAGTCACATTTTTATCGTCTACCGGATAGTCGGACGTTCTTCGAAACGGATAAAGCCACCATGAGGATGGGAATAATCCCTAGGTCCTTATCCTCTAAGATAGGTTAGGCTGCCCGTCCTCCACAATAAAATGTTTTCTGGAACAAGTGGACCAACATGTTCGGGGGTCGTATTCAACAACGACTCTCAAAAGGACAGCGGCACTTTTTGCACTTTTTCTAAACACTTTTCCTTGGCCAAGTGCACCCGTAGAGATCTGCAACCACACCACGGAACCGTTTGGTGGCATAGCCAATACAGTAGTATCATCCTAAAAATGCAGTATCCAACTTCGAGACGGGCCTCTTGGATAGCACAGCAGTCCAGGCAATAATTCTCCCTCTTCATTAACAATGATCAGCTTCCTCTCCTGCATGACAGTGCGAACGCGGCGTTTGGCAAGTTCAGGGTTGTTAGTGCTAGCAAGTTCGCACTACTGGCAACATCATCGTGTTGTGAAGTGAGTGCAGAGTGCTGCGACGTTAGAGTTGGGGTAATACGTATCTACACATACATATTCAGCTCCACCTTGTATACATACCTATCCTTTGACTATCATGACTCAATGTCCAATCGACGAGTCTTGATTTGGTTGTGCCGTTGTTTTGGGGGTGAGTCGTCCACAGTTCATTTCGTATCAAAAAAATCATCGGAAGTCATCATCATCATCATCATCATCATCCAAACCCCACCTTGTTTTCTTTTTCCCTTTCTGGGAACTTGTCCTTGTCCATGAACCAACGCTTTTGTCACTTCTAGACACCCTTCATTGTTATCACTCTTGTAAAACACACAAACAACTACAACTACTTCTACTACAAGCTACCCTGTACCAGTACAACACAACAACATATACAACCAACCATCACTATTGCTTGCGAAGGTAGCAACAAAACAACGACATCATGTCCACCATGCTCAAATCCGCCGCCATGTCCTTGCTCAGCAAGACATTACAAACCTTCCTCTATAAATATCTCCGCGATGTCGATGTGGAAGGAGTCGCATTGCCGAGTGTTTATGACGGATCGGGTTGGGGAGTCCGACTGTCCAATGTCCGCCTTCGGGAAGGTGTTCAATTGATGCATCAAGTACCAGGAAGTTTGACTAAAAAACGAAAAAAGAGACGAAAAAGAAAAGTAAGAAAGTCTCCGAGTTCTGTATCCTTGGGAGGAGGATCCTCTTTGCGACATTCCAGATCGATGCCTGCGGGTACTTCCAAACAAGCAATGTCGTCATCGTCATCTTCCTTGCCTCTCAAGGGAGGACGAAAAGAACCAATGTCGGCGTCAGCTCCAACGCAATCACAATCATCAGCGCCTACTCCCAATGGATTCGATGATACCTCCCTCGAACAATCCTTGCATTTTGATCCAGCTGGACAGTTGCAACCGACCCGAAGCCGAGCCAGCAGTACCGATGACTTGGAAGTTCCCTTGGATGATCATACGGGTTATTATTCCAATGATGATGAGAAGGGTTCTCGACCATCGACGCCACTGCAAGATAGCAAGAGCATTTTTTCTTGCTTTTCCAACAGCAAACATTTGCCCAAACCTCCGTCTGTCCCAACCCTGGACCCTGCCGCTGGAAAAGAAGTAGCGCAAGGAGAACTAGCTTTGGATGGTCACGACAGTTTCTTTGAGGCTGCTGTGGATGACAAAGATCCATCCTTTTCGGGAGGAGGCATGTCGGAAACTCCTGTCGTTCCTGTCGAAACGGTGCAAACAAAACAGGTGTTGCAACCTCACGTCAGTGCCTTGCACGATCACGACGACCAGCGCGCCTCCGAATCGACCCATATGGAGCAAGATGTAGACAATGATCACGATGAGTGGGAAGAGTATGAGCAACCTTACAGACTCTGTTTGGGAGAACATGGACGTATTGGAACATTGGATATTCGGTACGTTGCGCAACGTGCTTGTTGGAGTTTTGTTTTTGCTTCGCGTCATGGCTTCTAACGTTTGTGCGCTTGTACAGGTTGGTGGACAAGGAATTGCATGTACGTGTGGAAGATGCCGTGCTAACCATTGAAGCTTATCCTGTCGCCGATTTGGAGGAAGGAGACGAAGTCGATTCAGACGACGAGGGCAATTTCGATGATGCGGCCTCGACTGTGTCGAACACTACGCAAAAATCTACCAAATCCAAAGCTGCTGCGGCCGCGGCCACCAATAAAAAAGCAAAAGCGAGCACCAATCCCAGTCGGGCAACTGTAGGTGACCGAGTGTTGGCAGATAATCCACTTGCCCGAGCTATTGCCGCGATTCCCCATTTGTTTTTGAGAGATATCAAGATACGTTTGATCATTCGCAAGGAGTCACCTTCAACGTACAAGGCAAAACAAAAGAAAGACGGTGAAGCTGAAAAGAAAGATGCGGGTGCCCCAGCGCAACACATCGGTGACGATTATGGTCCAGATGACACCATGCTGGAGATTGGTATCGATTTCTTGTCGGTTTCCAACGGAGAGGATGCGTTGTCCCACTTTCAAAAAGAGGAAGAGACGGAGACATCTACCAACACGGATGGGAGGGTACAAGTCGCATCGGTGACAACGACTGTAGACCCTCAAGCATCCGCGGCACCGACACGGGACAATGAATTCATGGTTCGGCACATTCGAACGGGACGTGGTCCTTCGGCAGGTATTTGGGTACAAGTGTTCTCTCCAGGACCCAAGCTACCCGCCAAATTGAATCAAAACATGGATCCAGGTGTTTGTTGGGCCAGACAACAATGGATTTCTGAAGCTGAATTCCACTTGTTGCGATGTTCAGGTTTGGATGTGCGCGCTAGAATCCATATGGCAACGAGAAAGGAGATTGCAGCAAATTCATGGTTCTATGATTACGACGAGGATGGTTCACGAAGCGAGTTTGACGAGTCAACGCTAGACTCCATGCTGCTGGGCATTGACAACATAGTACCCGGACCGCAATTTCCACCTCAACCACCGTCAGAATCCAAAATCAATCGAGGCGACGAGCCATCACCCATGAAAACACGTCGTCCCAGAGACAATGGATTTTCCAACGGTCCTCCTTCTCTGTATCCAGGAGCTGGAATGTACACCACTGATGAAAATGAGATCCAGAGCTGTGATGTCCCAAGTACATTCCATCGGATTGCACGTGGAGCAACTCCGGGCTCGTGCAAGAACTGCCATCATTTGCCATCAGAAACATGTCCTCAGTGTTGGGACGTATCACGCGGAATTCCCAAATCCTCTCCGCTTGACCAAAACACTCCAATGCCTGGTCTAGTTTTACAGTTCAGCCTTCGTGACCCCCTGGAGATTAACGTCGACAGATCGACAGTAGAAACTCTTGGGCTATTGAAAACATTGTTTGTGAAGAAGAAGAGTGACCACCACGATGACGACGATCAGAGCAAAAACAATCTCAACAATACCAAAGGCCTCCCTGTACAAACTACAGACGCTGCGAAACCAAAAGGAATGTTTGCCAGCTTGCTTTCCACCAAATCGAAGGATGCGGACAATGGAGTCCCAATCAACGCCTTTCCCACATTTTGTCAGCCTGAAAACATACAAATTGCAGGAATACACGTGGCTGAACTTTCCTTACGGGTTCACGTTCTAAGAGAAGAAGAAAGTGATATGGGTCTTGCTTTTTGCTACTGGGATATTGGACTAAAATGTTTGACCTTGGATCATCAGACCCTGAAGACTGACAAACTGATTTCGCAGGATTTGGATTTAGGTATAGGCCATCTGACTTGGGAGGAAATTACTGGCGTTGATCGGAAACAACTTCTATCTCTTGGGTCGATGCCTCTTCAAGAAAAACCCGATCTCGCTTTGCTGCTGATACATCCCAAAATCGAGACTACCCAGAACCAGGTGCCTTGGCCTTCAACAGCGTCCGTGCTTCTTGATACTCCTCCACCACCGGAGACTGAGAAATTCAGGAACCGCGAACATCATGGATTGCAGTTCCGTTATGTCGTTGTCAATCACCCCTTGGCTAGTGCTGCCGATGTTGGCAAAATGGGTACAGCAAACGCAAGGCTAGGAATGACCTCTGTTGATATGCCTTGGGGATTCTGGAGAGATGCCAGAGCCGTCAAGGACCGCATTACGTGTGGAATTATTGGCAAGCCACCAGTTACCCAGTCAGAGCCAGAGCAGCCAAGCACGGATGCTGAAATTACTCCAGTTCCCAAGTCTATACTTCATTACAGTGTCCAAATCGATAGCGGTTCAATAGCGATGGCGCCAGTCATGAAATTGTCGATGCCACTCACACGTGTATCCGGCGAAAGATCACCTGAATCAGGAATGTTTGTGGAAACTATCCTAAACAAGCTTTCATTCGAACACGGAAGGCACGTTCCTTCTGAACAGAAGCAACTCTCACTCCAACAACTGGCAGAGTTACCCGAAAACGTGAGACTGCGTATTCTCATGTTCTTGAAAGACTGGAAGCCGCTAGAAGAGGCATTGGAGGTGAAGAAGCTGACAAATCCTTTCAAGCGAACCCGTGCGGTGAACAAAGGTATCATGCGCATGGCCAAGAAGCAGAGTAAAATGAAGGCGAAGTCAAACCCAGCTCCAGATCCATCCAAACGACAATCGATTCTGACGGAAGTGCACAAACTTGATGACAAAGAGTTGGAGGAGTTGTGGGCCTTGCATCAACGCCAACAGCGGAAGATTGCCAAGAAGAACGTCATTGAGCGACACTAGAGTGCGGCTCCTCATTTTTTAACCGTAGAAACCACTTCTATAGCCAATAATCGTAGTGCCTCTGCTTGGGTGTCGCTTTCTAACACCGCTGTAAGTCGACCCAGCAATTTCAGTGCGTCTTCCTTTTGCAGGACGATCTCCAACATGTTCACGAGACGACTTACGTCTCGTTTCAGCAAATGGTTATCATCGGCACTAACATTTGTTGTTAAACTCGAAAACAAGTCCATGATCCGGGTCAATACCATCAAGAAAAATGCTGTCACATCGAGTCCAACGCATCCTCGCAACATGGATTCGTCTGCCTCACACGAGTCAAGCCCCCAAGCCCCCAACTCCGCTCGTATCTCGTCCATTTCCGTTTCCAAACACTTCCAACAACTATCAATATTGGAAGTAGTTATCCAGTTGTGATTGATAGAAACTGTCTCCACTTCGTTGACAACATCGTGTTGCCACTGGCTGGGAACAAACATTATCTGACCCGGTTGTTGAAGGAGTTGGATGGGATCGTGTTGAGGATGGTAAAACGTCCACTCTTTGGTCCCCACAACATTATACGACCAAGAGAACGAATGTAAAACATCCGAGTGCCGTGGAGTAGTGGAGCCAGCGGGACCCCAATAGCAGAAACGATAGTCTCCCGATGTGAATCGAATCAAAAATGAGTTCAACAGATCTTCTTCAAAGATGGTTGGACATTGATACAATGTGGTCTCATGTTCAGCACTAGAGCGCTTTTTGGAAAGTTCCAAAAGCAGATGCCAATCTTTGAGGTAGTAACAGGATGAATCCATGTCAGTTGCCGTTGCACCCTCGGAGGATTCCACCATGCTGACCCAAGTTTCCATCGATTCCATTTGCGTCAAACACTCCTGGGCGCGACCTTGCGTATCCAAAGCAGCTTCTTCGTTCATATCAGATGAATTCGATGGAGGAGAATATCGAAGAGGAACCTTGCAATCTGCACCCAATGTTTGGAGAAACCACTTGTGAAGCTTTTCTGTAGATTGCCATTCTTGATCGACCCGACAAAACCAGGGACATTGTGGATTGTCGTTGGCAAGTTGGACAAGACAAGGCAAATTGTCATCATGTAGCTTTTGACGCATATCAGAAGATTGAAGAAAGCTTTCTACATCCACGGTCGGAATGGAATGATCAAAAGCGTCCCATTTTGCTTGGCGATGTTGTTGTAGGTGCCGTAGAGCATCGGGTTGATAGTCAATTTTCACGCTGGCTTTCCATGATTCAAGGTGAGATGAAAAGCTCAAACAGTAGTCACAAGCTAGTCGCATGGCTTTCGTGTGATCGGAGAGAAACGCCGTTGCATCATCATCTTGTTCAAAAGTTGCCGGCTTCATACCGACATCTTCCCTCTGATTGTTTGTGGTGGTGGTAGGGGTGTTGTTGTTGTTGGAAGAAATGTCGTTCTGTCTCATGCGACAGCTATGTGACAATATGTATCGATGGAGTCGACTGATTCCAGAATGATGGTTATTTGGTTTTCAAACGTGTATCGTGTCATATCATTTTCCACAATATCTCTTTCCTTCTCGAGCAATGTTGAAGAAGATTGGCTTGTACTTCAGGAAGTCACATCGCCTTGATCACAATACTTTGCTGTTCATTTGTGTTCCGTTTGAATCAGCTACTAGTATCGATCAAAGATTGAGCAGTTGTAGAGGCAATTTTAGTACTAGTCAAAAAATTTTGGAGTTTAGCAACACTCGATCTCCTACGTTGTGCATTCCAGAATCTGTCATAATCCACGTCCATTCAACCCTGTCATCTGGTACTACTTGTGCGATACTCATTGATTGTGGAAGGAAACAACCCAGTCAACCATGAAAACACCCTGGTTCTTGCAGCACAAACAAGATTTCCAACATGGGAGTGTGTCCATTCAATTCAATTTGTCCAACTCCTTTGCTGAGCCATTATCTCAGTCCGAACTCGTTCAACGTACCAAAGAACGAGGAGATCTACAACTTTTGCATGAATATCAACACGATCATAGTTTGGAATATACTCCCAACGGTGGTAGTCAAGACCTGAAGGAAGAAATTGCCAAACTTTATGGTGGCACTATCACACCTGGTGCTCATATTCTTGTGTTTCCAGGTGCTCAGGTTGCCATTCAGACAGCGGCCCAGGCATTCTGTTCGAATGGACATGCCATTGTGTTCATTCCAGGCTATCAATCGACCGTTGAATCTCCGGAATGGGTTCCAGGTTGCACTGGAGTTACTCAAATCCCCCGATCCCCTGAGAACGACTGGCAAGTGGATTTGGATTTGGTGCGGGCTGCCATTCGATATGATACCAAGTATCTCATTCTGAATGAGCCATTCAATCCAGGTGGTATTGTTATGAAGAAGAGTCTGCAGCAAGATCTGATTCAACTCTGCGATGAACATGGTATTGCTATTTTGTCGGATGAAGTGTATCGACTCTTGGAACACGACCCAACCGATCGAATCCCTGCCATGGCAGAAGTGTACGACAGGGGAATCAGCTGTGTTACCATGTCCAAACCCTGGGGAGCTTGTGGAATTACCATTGGTTGGTTGGCATGTCCCAACTTGGACATGATCCAACGACTGTGGAATTGCCAATATTTTGGGACCGCGTGTATGGGGAGGGCCACGGAGCTACAGGCCATGATGATCTTGCGTGCTTCTGAAGATATCTTAGAGGACCGTCGGTCAGTGATTCGTCACAACAAAAAGCTCTTGCAAGAAGTGGTCGAAGAGAAGTATCCCGATCTTCTGGAGTGGTCGCAACCCAACGCTGGCACCATTGCATTTCTCAAGTTCAAAGGGCCCTTGACATCCAAGGAGTTGGGGCAATTGTTGCAGTCCAAGGGGATATCCATCAAACCTTCGTATTGTTTCATGGAAACCACCATGCCAAACCTGGACTATTTTCGAGTTGGCTTTGGGGAGCGGAAAATGCCGTTGGCATTGGATGCCTTTGTTTCGGTTATAGAGGCACACAAGGACGAATGGAGACGTGCAATGCAGTAGATCATAGTAGAGTTGGCACCTTAAAGCACAGCAGAATCTGCAGTACCAGCTGCCAAATCGAAAAAGTAGTACTCGTTTATTTAGCCCAGCAGAGCGGATCATGAGGTTTTGGGGAGTTTTGCTGTAGCTTCGACAACACAAATCAGAGGATTGAAGAACGTTCTACTTCCACTGTCGGATTGAACTGATCAAAAGCGTCCTCTGCTTCTTGTTGACGACCTTGTACTAGGTTAATACGGAAGAATGTTCACGTTGACTTTCCATGTTACAAGGTCAGAGGAAAAGATCAAACAGTAGTCACAACCTAGGGCTTGCATGACTTTGGTATGGTTTGAGAAAAAACCGTTTCATCGTCATGTTGTTCCAATGTTGCTGGCTTCATTCAGGCATCTGGTGGTGTGGTGGCTCTTTGTTCAGACTTCAAATCTGTCTCCTGCGACAACATCTGCGACAACCAATGGAGTCGATTGATTCCTTTTTCTGCACCGACCGAAAGATTCGGTGATTCAAACGTGCTACTTCCTGCTTCCTGCTACGATACTCATAGATTGTGGAAGCAAGCATCCCAACCAACCATGAAGATACCTTGGTCTAAAAAGCACAAACAAGATTTCCAACATGGGAGTGTGCCCATTCGGTTCAATTTGTCCAACTCCTTCGCTGAGCCTTTGTCTCAGTCCGAACTCGTTCAACGTACCAAAGAACGAGGAGACCTTCAACTTTTGCATGAATATCAACACGATCATAGTTTGGAATATACTCCCAACGGTGGTAGTCAAGACCTGAAGGAAGAAATTGCCAAACTTTATGGTGACACTATCACACCTGACCATATTCTTGTGTTTCCAGGTGCTCAGGTTGCCATTCAGACAGCGGCCCAGGCATTCTGTTCGAATGGACATGCCATTGTGTTCATTCCAGGCTATCAATCGACCGTTGAATCTCCGGAATGGGTTCCAGGTTGCACTGGAGTTACTCAAATCCCCCGATCCCCTGAGAACGACTGGCAAGTGGATTTGGATTTGGTGCGGGCTGCCATTCGATATGATACCAAGTATCTCATTCTGAATGAGCCATTCAATCCAGGTGGTATTGTTATGAAGAAGAGTCTGCAGCAAGATCTGATTCAACTCTGCGATGAACATGGTATTGTTATTCTGTCAGATGAAGTGTATCGACTCTTGGAGCACGATCCAGCCGATCATATCCCTGCCATGGCAGAAGTGTACGACAGGGGAATCAGCTGTGTTACAATGTCCAAACCCTGGGGAGCTTGTGGAATTACCATTGGTTGGTTGGCATGTCCTAACTTGGACATGATCCAACGACTGTGGAATTGCCAATACTTTGGGACCGCATGTATGGGGAGGGCCACGGAGCTACAGGCCATGATGATATTGCGTTCGTCAGAAGATATCTTGGAGGACCGTCGGGCTGTCATTCGTCACAACAAAAAGCTCTTGCAACAAGTAGTCGAAGAGAAGTATCCCGATCTTCTGGAGTGGTCGCGACCCAATGCTGGCGCTATTGCATTTCTCAAGTTTAAAGGGCCCTTGACATCCCAGGAATTAGGACAATTGTTGCAGTCCAAGGGGATATCCATCAAGCCCTCGTATTGTTTCATGGAAACCACCATGCCAAACCTGGACTACTTTCGAGTCGGCTTTGGGGAACGGAAAATGCCGATGGCATTGGATGCCTTTGTGGCGGTTCTAGAGGAACACAAGGACGAATGGAGACGTGCAATGCAATAGTTTATAGAGTTGGCACTCTACAAAAACTTCTTCGTATTATATTCTATTGTGTTATGAAATGTTATGGTTTTCACGCGATTGTGACAAGCTTCTCTGTATTGACAAATAGCGCAAGCAACTTAATGTCTTCTGAGCTTTGGGTTCTTCTTCTTCTTTGGTGGGTTGGTGGGTGGTGCCACTGGTGCAGCAGTTGGACTGGCAGCAGTGGAGACAGTAGAATATGTGATACCAGCAACCAAATCGAAAAAGTAGCACTCATTGGGTCCAGACCGGATCATTAGGTTCACGGGGAGATTGTTGGGGTTGCTGAGTTGAGGAACAGTGACTCTGGCGCTGCCAGCACTGTTGGAGAACACACCCATAGACACAAAGTCCAAGTCATCCAAGACGTTGTCGAAGTTGGGATTCGATACTCGTGTCATGGTGTTGAGGGCAACCAACAGTTCGACGTTTGCACTGGTTCCTCCTGACCAGGAAATGGTGACCTGCGATCCACCACTGAGAGAGGAAGGAGCGTTGGTCAACTTGAGTGGGGCAATAGAATCATCGTAGGTAAGAGTCAAATCATGATATCCGAAGGTTCCCGCCATGGCCACGTCGAAATTGGACACAGTGGTAGATGCGCGATACTTGGTTCGCCCAATGAATCGAAATTTCATTTCTTGGTTGCCGCCACCATTCGTTGGTGCAATTTCTGCTTTTTGGTTGGGATTGAACGACAAAACATACATGTTGGGGAGGAATCTGGCCATTGACCGTGTAGAAGGAGTCAACGGGGCGAAACGAGCAACGGTTGTATCAGTGTAATCTTCATAGCCTGGGTCGATGCGATCCCATGCAACGTATGTGCTGCCAGAAAGGGAAGCCTTGTTTTCAATAGATCCTGAGAGTTGGACGTAGTTACCCTTGGGCACTCTGCAGGTGTCAACGGAAGTCATGACGGGTTTGACAGCCCCAGACATGGAGACAGCTTCACCGCAGCCTCCGGCCACACGGGCTTCCACAAAAGATCGCATCCCCACAAGAACTCCAGAATTGTAATAGGGATCTTTGACTGCCTGAAGATTATTGTTTGTTCCAGAGTCGGTACAGAATCCTGGATAGCTCATAAGACTGCTACCGCTTCCAGGTTCGATGGCAGAGTTGGCGTTCATGTTGGCATCATTGGCACCCTCACAGTCTCGGAAGGTATGTCTGCAAAATAGAGAATGTGTATGTTAGTGGTTGATCAACGAAAAAGAAGTACAAACAGAATACCGAGGATGCTGGCAACATACCCTGCAGACATTTGATGACCAAACTCGTGCGCGATGAGTAGATAATAGTCGTCCCCAGTGGGCTGTGTACCCCATCCCGATGCGGCCATGTGCTTGTAAGGTTCCCAGCACAACGAAGTCACGACCGAAGATCCCCCACTTTGGGTGCTGAATGTGTGTCCGATATCATAGTCCGCTTTGTTGACACCCCGGGAGGCAATGAAGTCACCAGATTGGAAAAGAACGTTGACGTTGTTCTCCAAGTGAGCACAATCAGATTGACCTTGAAGACAAATGAGGTCGTCAGTGTTGCTAATAAGCTCGAACATGACACCCAACTCACGAAGGGTAATTCCATTGACGCGAGCCATGGCTGTGTTAATGGCGGTCAGCACTTTTTGGACAGTGTTTCCATGATAGGCAGAATAAGTGGCAGTTGTCGAAATGGCCAATCGAAATTTGTACGCTTGTAAACTCGCCAATTGACGATGCTGCCAAGGAGTAACAACAGTCGACAAATCTTGGACTTCTTCTAGATGGCGCCGGAATCCTTCCGGAAGGAAGGCAACGTCACCAAAGGATTCAGAGTTATGTTTGGGAACATGAAGGTAGAAGGTATCAATATCGGAGGATTGCTCAGGGTCATGGTCGACAAAGAACAAAAATCCAGCCTTGTGATGAATTGTGGCAGAGAATGACCCCTCATTCAATACGTCCAAAGTGAGAGACACAGAAGTGCCTTCATCCTCACAGACTCCTGACATCGAAATGATTTCGGGATATTTGGCTGCAAGGTCGGGGTGCATGACAGATGACCGACTGAGAGTGCAGTCAACCTCACCATCGAAAAAGTCGAAGGTCAACGAAACATCGTCCTGAGCAGCCAAGGCGTGTCCGATGGTACTCATCAATTTATTGTGATTGACTTGGACCAATTGGGAGTGGTTCTCTCCTTCATCCCCTTTCTTCGTCCATACCATGCGGTCTCCTCCTCGGAAGGAAGCGCCATGGACAGTATCCCCCAGGGATACAACTGCAAGTAGTGTTGTGAAAAATTTCATCTGGTTCGAGAGAAGTTTTTGTGATATGAGTGTTTTGGATCCCAACGTGAGAAGGTTTGAGCCAGCTTTTTGACCCGCGTACCTTTTGAAAACGACGACGATCGGCTTTTGTGTGATTTGGGGATTGGGCCGCCCGTCTCTGCCGATGATAATCCGAATCGAACCCATCAGGGAATGTTCGTAGGGAGAATATGGTTCGTGATGGTGGGAATAGGAATCCAAAACTATCGAGCCCAAAAGCACGACGGCGATCGGCGATGGGTGGGGGGGGGGGGGGTGGTAGCAGCAGCATCATCAACAATAATACGAACAGTAGCGCGAGCATCATGGGCCTCCTATCTGCTTTTGTCATAGGTATTGGGCATTCACAACGGACGGGCGGCAATTTTTCAACGGAGAGGCAATATCCTTGGGAACGCCGCCGATTTCGTTCCTCTACAAAATTGTATCACAACCTTTCCATAGCAACAACACCACCATTGCATTGACAAGGCCTTAGTAATCGCAGGATGTCATACAGGGTTGATTTGTTGGTTGACACCACCTGAACGCAAACATCGGCTAGTCCGTCGTCGGTGTGAGAATGCAGTCGAGGCGGTCTGTTCTTACCACCAGCAACCAACGGCACACGGCATCACGAAAACCGCAAACCGGCATTTTAAACCGTTCACACAGAAAGCGATGATGATACGTGCAATGAATGTTTAATAATATTAATCATGGACTGTACTGTAAGTACTGATTGTCTTGCTTCAATGACAGTAACTCGGAGTTACAAGCAACAACCAGCCATTTTTTGTTTATCCTCTCCTGAGTTTTGGAGCCTTGGTTGTCGTCGTAGGCGCTTTGGTGTCTTTAGTCTGTGCAACCGTTGGTGGAGGCGAGACTGGGGATTCGGAAGGAGCAGCAGTAGGCGAGCTAGTTCCTGATGCCTTTGGTGCTTTGGTTGCCTTGATGGCCTTGGTGTCCAAGACAGTTGGGGCAGCAGAGACAGAAGGCGCAGAGGACGCCGTCACTGTGGGCGAACCAGTGGGGTTGGAGCTGGGGGATTCCGATGGAGTCGACGTCGGAGAGGCAGTCGTTGGTGACGTTGATACAGATGGTTGCGATGAAGGCGAGCTCGATGGTTCCGAGCTTGGAGCATCTGAAGGAGCCTCGGAAGGAGAGGAACTAGGAGCTCGCGAAGGGGAGACGGAAGGCAGGGAAGATGGGCTCTCCGACGGGATAGCACTTGGTTCGGTCGATGGGGAAGCAGAAGGGATGGAACTTGGGGCCAGCGAAGGCATGGCGGAGGGCTGAGCCGATGGAGTACTTGAAGGGGTACCAGTAGGCGCACTCGAAATGGACGGGGCAGCCGACCCGCTTGTGCTGGGGCGTTCAGAAGGAACCGACGATGGCTCATTGCTGGGAGTCTCAGAAGGGCTCAACGAAGGGACATCGCTTGGAGCCGTCGAGGGTGCCAAGCTAGGGATCATTGATGGCAGAGACGAAGGCAACGAACTAGGACTCGACGATGGCATGGCCGAAGGTACATCGGTGGGTCCAATTACTCCAGGCGAGTAGGCAATTCCGGCAGCCAAGTCAAAGAAGTAGCAATCGCTAGATCCAGATCGAATCATGAGATTCATGGGAAGGTTGGAGGGGTTGGCCATTTGAGGTACCGTGGCACTGGCACTTCCTGTGTTGGCAAACACTCCCATGGAAACAAAGTTCAAATCCTCAACCACTTCATCAAAGTCTGGACTAGCGACCTCCGTCATGGTATTGAGAGCAACGAGAAGCTCAACGTTTGCACCAGTTCCACCACTCCAGGTAAAGGTCACGACATCGTTACCAGTGAGAGTGGCGGGAGGACTGCTCCAAGACAATGGCGTCAGATCATCGTCGTAGGTCAGAGCCATGTCCATGTATCCAAAGGTTCCAGCGTTGGCAATATCAAAGCTGTTGTAGGTATCCGTCGCATGGTATTTGGTGCGACCAATGAAACGGAACGTCATTGTTTGATCCCCATATCCGTCCTTAGGTTCGATCTCAACCTGTTGGGTTGGGTTGAATGAAAGGACGTACATGTTGGGAAGGAATCGGAGCAAAGAACGTGGGGAGGGAGTCAATGGCGCGAAACGAGCCACATTCAAATCCGAAAAGTCCTCATAGCCAGGATCCACACGATCCCAGGCGACGAAGGTGTCCCCTGTGATGGAGGCAGCATTTTGGATGGTTCCACCGAGTTGGACGTAGTTTCCTCTGGGGACAGTACAGGTCGCTTGAGTAGACATGTCGGGTTGGACCACACCAGTCATTGCAACGGAAGTACCACAACTGTAGGCTGCCGCGCGATCCTCAACGAACTGACGCATTGTCACGAGAACGTGGGAATTGTAATATGGGTCTCTGACATATTGAATGTTGTTCGTCGACCCACAACGGGCAGCGTAGCTGAGAATAGAGCTTCCACTTCCAGGCTCGACAGCTGTTGAGTTTGTCATGCTAGAATAGCCAGGACCTTGACAATCACGGAAGGTGTGTCGACCAGACAGTTGATGGCCCATCTCGTGAGCTACTCTCATATAGTGCTCATCCCCATATACGCCGCCCCAATAGCCCGAATTTCCTTTGAGCTTAATGGTATCGTAGTCATTCCTGCACAAGGAACCAACATAGGCGACTCCACCTGGCGAAGTTGTGAAGTGGTGTCCAAGATCATAGTCGGCAGCAGCCACACCACGGTTGACAGTCCAGGTGGGTGTACTAGCCCAAATGGCGCTGTCTTCAGGGAAACTGTCGCAATCTGATTCTCCGTCAAGGCAGATAAGTAGGTCAGTATCTTCGATGAGTTCGAACATGACACCCAACTCCCGAAGCATGACTCCATTCACACGAGCCATGGCTTTGTTGATCTCGGTCAACACTGAAGCCCTTGTGCCACCAAATAGATTGGAATACGTAGCGGTGGTTACAATTGCGAGGCGGAACCTCCAAGCTTCGAGGGTTGCCAATTGACGATGTTGCCAAGGAGCAAACAAAACAGAGGCACTCTTTTCATCCTTGAGGTTTCGAACAAATTCCAATGGTGGTTCGAGTACAACGTCCTCTGCTTCTTCATTACCGCCCCCAACACGAGGCAAATGAAGGTTGAAAACGCTTGGATCGGTGGATAGTTCTTCATCGTGATCCACAAAGAACATGAATCCAGCTTTGTGATGAACCGTGGCGGAAAATGATCCTTGCGTGTCGGTGTTAAAGGAGAGGGAGACGGAGGTGCCCCCATCTTGGCAGTTTCCCGACAAGGAGATGATTTGTGGATATTTGGCGGCAAGATTTGGATGCATGACAGAAGACTGACCAAGAACACAGTCGACTGGACCGTCGAAGAAGTCAAAGGTCAAGCTCACTTGACCATTGGCCGTCATTCCTTGGGATATTGCATTGGTCAGGGCTGTTTGATCAACTTGAACGAGCTGAGAGCGTTTCTCTCCCTCTGGTCCTTGTTTGGTCCAGACGTTGTGAGCGATGACGGGGGAAGCGTGAATTTCACGACTTCCAAGCAACAAGCAGACAAGTGCAAAGATGTGAGGCAATGACATTGTCACGAAGCACCGGCTAGTTTTGAGTGTTGGAGGGAACTGGCCAAGGCAATTTGTGACAAAAGATTTGGGGTGTGACATTCAAAAATCATCATGATGAGGTGGTCAGGAAGAAGATCCACTCTAGAATTCTAGCACTTCTCCCATAGTACCCAATTTATCTATGCCATCCGGAAGTTGGTGCACTCCCAATCGATTCTAAACCCCGCAGTCCCAGGATGTTCTTTCCGACTCTTCACGCACAAGTGATCGCCTTTAAATGACTCTTTTCCTTGTTCAATGTTGTCTGTGTGGCGGCGGGAAAAGGACGTTCCAATTCAATATATATGGCGTTTGAATGGGTAAGCATAATATGGGCAGTGCAGTTGCATCAGACAATGTGTTCCCATTTCCACCATGCAGCGCAGAGCAGCTGCAGAGGTTGTGTTGAGGACATTGTTGTGAAGGGGAGAGGAAGGAATTGGTACTTCCCGGTAGTTATTACCCGCCGTTAACAGTACTACCGGTAGTAGTAGACATTTAAGTGTTAGTGTGATAGCTATCAGTACGGTACTAAGTTAGAAGTAGCAGAGAGGTAGTATGAGGAGAGTCAACAAAGATCTTTCGAGCATCAGACGTGCCATAAATCTTTGAGGTGTTGCTGTCACTTTTCATTCTTCAAGCTCTCCCTTTCTGTTGGAATTGATCTCTGTTTATGGGTTGGTTGGGAGGGGGTATTCATCGATTTCTTTTTAATTGCAGAGTTTCTTTCTGTATGCTGCTACTTGTTGTAGCATTGTCCAATCGAAGCGGTCGCAGGTCACCAGATGCCGACAAGAAAGGCCCAAGGATTGTAGATGTAATTTTTTATACTACACTTCAGATTCTAGACTACGAGTACTCGTACAGGACGAGAAGTACTTGTGTCTTGGCAGCAATTCTAGGTAGCTAGAGCGACACGAGGTTGCATCGACGAGTGCAGGAGGAGGGAGGAAGAAAGGATAGCAGCTACCGTACGGTCCATTGAAATGTGAACTTCACTCGCACCTCTTTTCCCGAAGTGACGTAGTAAAGCGATTCATTGTATGATTACAATACTAGCATGAACACTGCTACTGACTTTAGACGTGCCATATATATATACATTTTTGGCGCACTCACATTGATGAATGAAAGATCCAAAGATCGTCGATAACCTTCAATCGCTCTTCGTCAATCGCTCTTCTTCTATCGCTCTTCCTTGATACCTATGGATCTTGTTTCAGAAAGGTTGGTCGTTGGTGGTGTGGGTATTGGTGTTGAGATCTTGGCAACAAACGCATTCATTTCAATAGATTGGAGATTATTTCTTGGTTGCTGTGGTCCTCCTCTCCATGCGGTCGCAGGACATACGACAATACCTAGTCGTTTGCTTCGTGGCCCTTTGGGATTCTCTGCTAAAACAAAAGACCAAAGCAAGACTACTTGTTGCTGTACTTCTAGTTGAGAGTTGGCGATCAAAGTTTTAGTATAGAAAGTTAAAGGCACTGAACGACATCATCTTATGTTGCCACACCTGTCGTCGGCACCCAGAATTGGCAAAATGCCACGTGGAAGATGGTACTGAAAATTGTTTCTCTCCCAGGTGGTCCCAGGCACCCAAAAAACCTCCACAGACCGACCACCAACAATGTGGGAAACGTGGAACAATACGATGTCCTCATACCGTACCTGCTAACCTGAGGATACCCACCAAACCAAGCCAGCCCCCAGACACATAATATAGATCCCACAGGAACTAGGATCCTAACCACAAATCTCAGCTTCATTCTCTTTGGATGATCGTCGCGAGGGCAATGACGCTGGTGATGATATTGTTCCTATGTTGGATTGCTTGAAGTTAAATTGGACTTTCTAACATGGAACAAATCTAAATGGTTGTATATAATTATGCAGAGTATGAAAGCTGGTTGGCTTCAACAACACACAAGTCAGTTATCCTCGCCTGACCTTGGGCGCCTTGGTGGATGGGGTGGGAGCCTTGGTGTCTTTGGTCAGGACAGTTGTCGGAGCCAATGAGACGGAGGGCTGAGAGGTTGGAGAAGCAGTGGGCGAAGCTACTGGAGAAACCGTTGTACCTGTCGTAGGCGCCTTGGTAGATTTGACCGTCTTGGTAGTACTACCGGAGAATGTTGGGGCAGCAGAGACAGAAGGTGCCGAAGATTCAGTTACTGTGGGAGAGCCAGTAGGGTTGGAGCTGGGAGACTCAGAAGGAATAGACGATGGAAAGGCAGTCGTTGGTGACATGGATACCGATGGCTGCGACGAAGGCGAGCTAGTTGGATCGGAGGTGGGAACGTCAGAAGGAGCCACGGAAGGAGCGGAACTAGGGGCCAATGAAGGGGTAACGGAGGGTTCGGCCGAAGGAGTACTCGACGGGGTACCTGTAGGTGCACTCGAAATGGATGGGGCAGCAGATCCGCTTGCACTGGGGCGTTCAGAAGGAACTGAAGACGGTTCATTGCTAGGACTCTCGGAAGGGCTCAACGAAGGGACATCGCTCGGGGCCGACGTTGGTTCAAAGCTGGGGATCATCGATGGTAGAGACGAAGGCATGACACTGGGGCTCAATGATGGCATGACAGAAGGTACATCTGTGGGTCCAACAACTCCTGGAGAGTAGGCAATGCCGGCAGCCAAGTCAAAAAAGTAACACTCGCTGGATCCAACAGACCGAATCATGAGATTCATAGGAAGGTTGGAGGGGTTGGCCAATTGAGGTACCGTGGCGCTGGCACTTCCAGTGTTGGGGAAGACTCCCATGGAAACAAAGTTCAAATCCTCGACCACTTCATCAAAGTCAGGGTCTGCCACTTCTGTCATGGTATTGAGAGCGACAAGAATTTCGACTTGAGTAGTTAGTGTCCCATCTGCCCAGGTAAAGGTCACGACATCGTTACCAGTGAGAGTGGCGGGAGGGCTTGTTATTCTCAACGGCTTCTCATCATCATCATAAGTGATATTCATGTCCGTGTATCCAAAGGTTCCAGCGTTGGCAATGTCGAAGTTAGTATAGGAATCAGTGTCATGGTATTTCGTCCGACCAATGAAACGGAACGTCATGATTTGATCCCCATATCCGTCCTTGGGTTCGATCTCAACCTGTTGGGTTGGGTTGAATGAAAGGACGTACATGTTGGGAAGGTATCGCAACAAAGAGCGTGGGGAGGGAGTCAATGGTGCGAAACGAGCTACATTCAAATCAGAGAAGTCTTCATACCCAGGATCAATACGGTCCCAAGCGATGAAAGTATCTCCCGTGATGGAGGCAGCATTTTGGATGGTACCACCGAGTTGGACGTAGTTTCCTCTGGGGACAGTGCAGGTCGCTTGGGCGGACATGATTGGTTGGACAGCACCAGTCATGGCAACGGATGTCCCGCAGCTACCATCGACCGCGCGATCCTCAATGTACTGACGCATCGTCACAAGAATGATGGAATTGTAGTACGGATCTCTGATGGTTTGAATGTTATTCGTTCCACAGGCCGAACTGTAGCTGAGAATAGAACTTCCACTTCCAGGCTCAACTGCAGTGGCATTCCTCTGGCTGCTATAGTCAGGACCTTGGCAGTCACGAAAGGTGTGTCCGCCAGACAGTTGATGACCCATTTCGTGGGCTACAATCAACGGGAACCTGTCAAAGCTTGGGTTGTTGTCATTTCCTGAAGCGCCTTTGAGTTTGTAATAATTCGTATCCCAACACAAGACGCCGAGAAAGGCGCGGCCACCGTTTTGGATTGTGAAATGATGTCCAAGGTCATAATCGTCAATAGACACACCACGCGACACTGTCCAGGTTGGTGTATAGTCGTAGATGGATGGGTCATCAGGCAAATGAGCACAATCGCTTTCACCTGAAAGGCAAATGATTTGGTCGTTGTTCTCAATGAGCTCAAACATAACTCCTAACTCGCGAAGCATGATACCGTTCACACGAGCCATAGCTGTGTTGATTGCTGTGAGCACAGTTGGTACGGTGTTGCCATACATATTGGAGAAACTGGAACTGGTGACAACAGCAAGACGAAACTTCCAAGCTTCCATCGTTGCCAACTGGCGATGTTGCCAAGGAGCAAAAACGATGGAGGCATCCCTTTGTTCTTCTTGTTGGTCAAGTTTGCGAACAAACTCTAAGGATGGCTTGAGTACCACATCTTCTTCGGTAGCACCACCCGCGGGATCAGGCAGATGGACATGAAAGACAGACAAATCAGTGGAAAGTGAGTCGTCGTGATCCACAAAGAACAGGTACCCCTCCCTATGATGAACCGTGGCGGAAAACGATCCTTGCGTGTCGGTGTTAAAGGAGAGGGAGACGGAGGTGCCCAAATCTTGGCAGTTTCCCGACAAGGAGATGATTTGTGGATATTTGGCGGCAAGATTTGGATGCATGACGGAAGACTGACCAAGAACACAGTCGACTGGACCGTCGAAGAAGTCAAAGGTCAAGCTCACTTGACCATTGGCCGTCATTCCTTGGGAAATGACTTCGGTTAAGGCAGCTTGATCAACTTGAACGAGCTGAGAGTGTTTCTCTCCCTCTGGTCCTTGTTTGGTCCAGACATTGTGAGCGATGATAGGGGAAGCGTGAATTTCACGACTTCCAAGCAACAAGCAGACAAATGCAAAGATGTGAGGCAATGACATTGTCACGAAGCACAGGGTAGTTTTGAGCTTAGCCAAGGCAATTTGTGATAAAGATTGGGGATATGAGATTGACTGAAGTTGATGTTGAGTTCAGGAAGATCTATGCTTAACGCGAGTTTTAGTACCCACTACCATCACCTGTTACGAGCACCCACCTAATATCTAATTGCCACACTATTCCTTACTAGTAGGCCACTCCACTTCGTCGTCCACTACTTTTGTCGTGATGCATATAAGCCATCCGGGATCTGTTCAACTGTTCAAACTTTCCCCCTTGCTTGGTGTCACCACTACTACTCGCGCATCCATTTTTCATGGACCATAACGTAGTCGTGGTCGCAAGGGAAACATGATACTGATTTACAGATACTTAGACAACCGCAAAACTATTTTAGCCCAGTAACACCAGTTAAATTTTGGTATGATTAACCTATTGCTTTCGTTGTGCGACGCCTCCCGCCGCCATAGAGCCATGGCACACGGATTGAGATTCCCCTTGTTTCCAAGGCAAGTTTCCGTTACGTGGTCCTTCTCGGATATTCGAACTTTGGCGCCGAAGGTACTGCCAATACAATTCGCAGTGCACAAATAGGGTGAGTTTGATCATGATTACCAAGTACGGTACCACATGCAATGACCCTTTCTATGCACATGGTTTGGAGTTTAGAGATTCCCCATATCATTCGAGACATCATAGAGGATCAGGAATATTGCACCACAAACGTTAGTACCACACAAACAATTGGAATATTCACAAAGGTTCAAACCTCCTATTCGCAAACAGTTGCCACTCTACCAGAGCTACTAACGTTAGTACTGCTCCTACTCTAGCTAGCTAGTAGTAGTTGGATCTCTACTAGGAAGCTACTGAATCTTTTGGTGCAGATAAAAAATGTTACTACTAAGAACAGGAGCAATCAAAAACGTTAGGTAGTAACAGAAGTGCTAACGAGCTATCTATCATGCAAAAATCGTATTGATCATTAGAACATCAGAAATGAGCTGGGAGATTTCTGGATCCTAAAGCGTAAACGGATCCTTTGAAGATATCCACTATGGTACTACTATTGTTTCGCATGATCATTGATCATCCTATCCTCCCTTCGAGAAGATGCTACCAAGAGGTCCCGATATCACCATGCCAAGAGAAAGCTCAGTTGCACCGATGTTCTTAACTCATTCTCGTCGTTCTGTGATATGGCAAGAGGATTTACTACTAGTAGTATGTAAAAACTTCCTTACTTTGACGTGATGCGATGTCTGTCACCACCAAAAGACGAGACATGGCAGCGTGCGCAGGACGGACGCTTCTAAAATGACTCACAACGCTAGAACGACAACAATCGACGAACCACTTTGCTGCCACTCTACAAGAACATGATGTTGTGAACCTTGTCTACGCAAGTGAGCCAACAAATGTCACATCAAATCACAAGCTAGTAGTATGAATTTATTTCCTAAAGGAGCCTACGACGTTTGGGTGCCTTGGTTGCAGCGACAGGCAGGAGCAAGGGTAGGACCATTTGTTTTGGTGGACTTGGTCGTTTTGGTCACGACAACAGTGGCAGTGGTTGGAGCAGTCGAGACTGATGGCGACAAAGACGGAGTCATAGAAGGTGAATCAGTTGGTGGAGAACTTGGTGCATCGGATGGTTCTTGTGTGGGCAACATGGACGGCTTCAACGTTGGGCCATTGGAAGGAGAATCCGAAGGAGAGAAAGTAGGCACATTCGATGGCCCGGCAGATGGGATGGAGCTGGGACCCAACGAAGGCACAGTCGAAGGCATACCTGATGGCAAGCTGGATGGGCCAGGTGTGGGCTCCTTGGAGGCAGTAGGGGCAGCAGAACCAAGTGCAGAGGGGCTTCCAGAGGGCATGGCGGAGGGACTGCCACTAGGGATGGCAGATGGGCTGAGCGATGGAGTCTGGCTAGGTCCAACCGACGGCATGGCACTGGGATCCTGAGATGGCATGGCGGAAGGTTCTGCGGTAGGAATTGCCAACCCTGGTGTGTACTCAATTCCGGCCGCGAGATCAAAGAAATAGCACTCGTTCGGTCCAGACCGGATCATGAGCAGGTTCATTGGGAGATTGGATGGTGGGTTACTGAGTTGAGGAACAGTGACAGTGGCACTTCCAGTGTTGGGGAATACACCCATGGAAACAAAGTTCAAGTCTTCCACCACCTCGTCAAAGTCGGGTTCTGCAACTTCTGTCATGGTATTCAAGGCTACCATGAGTTCCACGTTGGCGCTGGTGCCACCTGACCATGCAAGGGTAACTTGAGAATGTCCCGTGAGGGCAGTGGGAGGACTGGTCAAAGTCAATGGTGTCAAGGCATCGTCAAAGGTGACATTCATGTCCATGTATCCAAAGGTCCCTGCAAGAGCTACGTCAAAGCCTGTGTAGACGTCGGTTGCATGATACTTGGTGCAGCCAATGAATCGGAATGTCATGGTTTGATCACCGTATCCGTCTTTGGGTTCGATCTCAACCTTTTGGTCTGGATGGAAAGAAAGGATGTACATGTTGGGTAGGAAGCGTACCAAGGATCGTGGGGATGGAGTCAATGGAGCGAAACGAGCAATCGTTAGGTCGGAGAAATCTTCATAGCCAGGGTCGATGCGGTCCCATGCAATGTATGTGTCATGTGTGATGGAGCCGGCGTTTTGGATGGATCCTCCAAGTTGGACGTAGTTTCCTCTTGGAACAGTGCAAGTTTCGAGGGTCGACATGATATCGAACTCCGTACCACATCCAGTGGCAGCCACATGGTCTTCCACTATCTGACGCATGGACACAAGAGCAAAAGAGTTGTAGTACGGGTCAATGAGCCATTGCAAGTTGTTGTTCCCGGACCCACATGCACCTGGATAACTCAGAATGGTACTCCCGCTACCAGGCTCGACTGCCGATACATTGTTCATGTTTTTGTAGTCGGCTCCCTTACAGTCACGGAAAGTGTGCCTTCCTCCGATCTGATGACCCATTTCGTGAGCAACAAACATCACAAATCGATCTTCCGAAACACGTGAAATGCCAGAGACTGCTCTGAGTTTCTTGTCACTTGTGGAACACAAATGCCGAACATGGGCGTTGCCACCACCTTGATTGTTGAAGTTATGCCCCAAATCGTAGTCCTCGAGGTTCACACCACGGGACGCAGTCCAATCTGCCGTCTGCTTGAGAAGGGTTGAATTATCGAACAAATGAGCACAATCAGCCTCGCCGTCAAGGCAAATGATTTGATCATTGTTCGGAATCAACTCAAACATTATTCCCAATTCTCGGAGTACTAGAATACCATTCACGCGAGACATAACAGCATTGATCTGAGTCAGAACGGAAGCAATGGTGTTTCCATATTTGTTCGAGTACGCTGCAGTAGTAGCAATGGCCAGTCGGAACTTCCATGCCTTGAGCGTGGCTAGTTCTCGGTGTTGCCAGGGGGCAATGACATAGGAAGCATCCTCTGCACCTAGTTTCCTTTCGGTCTCGTCGTCATTCTCATCGGGCGAGTCGAGGAACACTTCGTCCTCCTCTCCGCCCTGTCCTTCTACTAGCAGAACAGGTGGGCGTGGCAAGTGTAGGTAGTATATGTTGGGGTTGGTCGAAAGGTCAGGTTCGTGGTCAACCATGAACAATAGTCCTGCCTTGTGATGGGCCATGGCAGAAAATGAGCCAGGAGAGTCCGTATTGATGGTCAACGAAACGGAGGTCGCATCATCACTGCACAATCCTACCAGTGTCAAAATCTCGGGATACTGGGCAGCGAGATCTGGGTGCATCACAGAAGAACGATGTAGGGTACATTCCAATGGGCCATCAAAGAAGTCAAATGTCAAGTCAACGTGATCGGTGGTTTCCAGACCTCGCTGGAGGGCCTTGGTCAACTCGTGATGGTTGACATGGACAAGTTGAGAATGACGATCCAACGCAGGTCCATGTTTGGTCCAAACGTTGTGAGAGACAATGGGGGAAGCGCAAACTTGGCTTCCGAGAAAGAAGAAGGTGGTCAAAGTGAAACAAACCGATGTTATCATGGTGGGTGAAAGTTTCATCCAGAGTGGAGTGTAGAAATTATCCTAATCGGAAATTGTGAGCAGAGGAGTGGTCAACACTGTTACGTTTGTTTTTTGTCTCTTTGAGTTGCAACAATGACCGCGTACTGACTTTCCTTATGTCCCCAAGACCGCTCTTATGCCACAGCCAAGGCAGACCTTGTCATAATTATACTTGACGATTATCACAAAGGGCATATTAGGTCTCACCTAAGTGCGTTTCTCATGCTAGAATCAAGAAGTCATTGTTGTCTCTTTTTGTCAATTGCGATGATGATTGTGAATTGTGAAACGGTACATTATTTATTGTCCCTCCGTTGTGATGATTTTTCTCTTATGAACTGTATCCTCATGGGTACTTTTTGAGGAGGAATTGGTGTGGATGATCGATCCCAAAACGCAACTGTTTGTGGTCGGTCAAACAAGCTTCCTTTCTCCAAGACATGTACAATACCTTGTACAATGGGTGAGACCTCTGATATATAATGTTGTACGCATATTATTGCTTCTTATTTTCTTATAGCGGCATGATGATGGTCACTGCTGCTGCTCCATTGAGATGCCAACACTCGTTTGGAGACTTTCACCTCTCCGGTACCACCAAATCCGCCACTATACAGGGACATTCACTTCTGTTTTATGGTGTTGTTATTAGCGCAGTACCGTGATATTGTACAAGTAAAATTCACTCATTGTCACTAATAATTCGACACCTTCGAAATATGGCGTTCAGCAACCATACATGTTGTTATCCGTTTTGAATCTTGTGAGGCGCAATTGAAAGCCGAGCAAATGCAACTTCAGGCTATAGTTAGCGGCATTTTCGACCTCGATGCCGCCTTGCTCTTTGTCGTTCGTCCATTTGCAAGCGGACAACATCACCACTCACCACCGTCAGTGTGATATCGCGGGCTCGAAATTGCTTGGTATTGGGACTCCACGTGGAGCCTATTAGGAAATTGACATACGACGGTGGGACGGTACGGTACGTACGGTACAACACTTTACTCACAACTCACAAGTCACCCTCCACACAACCCAACAAACATGTCGTTGGTCGTCGACAATGCAATCCTTGTCCTTCCGTTCGTACTATTCTATGATTTTCATTAGGAAATTTCATTCACACGCAAGGCGCAAAAGCAATACTACTAGTATTTCTGTCCGTACTCTAGAATAAGAGCTTTTGTAGGAGCTTGTGTATATCATTATCCTCTTCTGGCTTTGGGTGCTTTGGTCGCCTTGGTTTCCGTGTTTCCTCCAGCCGTTGGTGCGTTGCTTGGTGCGCTGGTAGTGGATGGAGCAGAAGAAGTACTTGGGGCTGAGGAAGGCAATGTCGATGGTGTGCTACTTGGGACCATGGAAGGGGCCGAGGAAGGACTGTCACTTGGACCCGAAGAGGGGGAGTCGGTAGGCAGTCCACTAGGGGTCGAAGAAGGCGACGTTGTTGGCACTGCACTAGGCAAAGGAGATGGCTGAGCACTGGGATACGCCGACTTGGAAGGACTCATACTTGGAGGTTCCGATGGAGCCCCCGCGACTGGGGCACTGGTAGTAGGAGCAATGACTGGTGCCCGTGTAGGAGATTTTGTTGCCGACGTCTTGGGTGCCTTGACTGCCTTGGTGTCCAAAACGGTTGGTGCATGCGAAAGAGTTGGCGACGATGAAGCTGTCACCGTTGGCGAGCCAGTTGGTCTAGAACTAGGGACGTCGGAGGGTTCCGATGTTGGAACTGCCGTACTAGGTGTCATGGACAGAGAAGGTTGTGCTGATGGCAAACTCGACGGTTCGGAACTCGGAATATCGGAAGGAACCGACGATGGAGAAGAGCTTGGAATGTTCGAAGGAGAATCCGAGGGTATGGATGATGGGCTCGATGACGGGGCACCACTTGGCTGTTTTGATGGCAACTCCGAAGGCGCGGAGCTTGGGGTCAACGAAGGAGTCTCTGAGGGCACAGAAGATGGACCCGCAGACGGGACAGAGCTTGGTTCAGCTGATGGGATACCCGAGGGGATCGAGCTTGGAGCCACTGAAGGGACAGCAGAGGGTTGCTCCGATGGAGAGCTCGATGGTGCTTTCGTTGGCTCGCTCGAGATAGATGGGGCTGCCGAACCGAGACCACTAGGACGGTTCGAGGGCATTGACGAAGGGACCTTGCTGGGACTAATGGAAGGGCTTAGCGAGGGAACGTCGCTCGGTTCCGATGAAGGAGCTAAACTAGGAAGTGACGACGGTTGAGACGAAGGCATCCTGCTAGGAGGCGACGACGGCACCAAACTGGGGAGTGACGAGGGTTGCGATGAGGGAGCAGAGCTAGGGCTCAATGATGGCATTGTCGAAGGCACATCAGTTGGGCCAACCACACCAGGTGAGTAGGCAATGTCGGTTGCCAAGTCAAAGAAGTAGCACTCGCTGGAACCAGATCGAATCATAAGGTTCATGGGAAGGTTGGAGGGGTTGGCCATTTGAGGCACAGTGGCGCTGGTACTTCCAGTGTTGGCGAACACTCCCATGGATACAAAGCTCAAATCCTCTACCACTTCATCGAAATCGGGACTTGCAACTTCCGTCATGGTATTGAGAGCAACGAGAAGCTCAACGCTTGCACCGGTTCCGCCACTCCAGGTAAAAGTCACGACATCATTGCCAGTGAGGGTGGCAGGAGGACTGCTCCAAGCCAACGGGGTCAGGTCATCATCGTAGGTGAGATCCATATCCATGTATCCAAAGGTTCCAGCGTTCGCAATGTCGAAATCATCGTATGACTCAGTGTCATGGTATTTAGTTCTGCCAATAAATCGGAATGTCATGGTTTGGTCCCCATATCCATCCTTGGGCTCGATTTCAAGAGTTTGCGTCGGGTTGAAGGATAAGGCATACATGTTAGGGAGGAAACGCAACAAGGACCGTGTGGATGGGGTCAAGGGAGCGAAACGAGCTACATTCAAATCAGAATAGTTTTCATAGCCGGGATCAACACGGTCCCAGGCAATGAACGTATCTCCGGTGATGGAAGCGGCATTTTGAATGGTACCACCGAGTTGAACGTAGTTTCCTCTAGGAACAGTACAGGTAGCCTGGGTCGACATAATTGGTTGGACAGCACCAGTCATAGCAACGGAAGTTCCACAACTGTAGGCTGCCGCGCGATCCTCGACGAACTGACGCATCGACACGAGAACGTAGGAATTGTAGTATGGTTCTCTTGCGGTCTGGATGTTATTCGTCGATCCGCAACGCCCAGAGTAACTGAGAATAGTGCTACCACTTCCAGGCTCGACAGCTGTTGAGTTTGTCAAACTAGAATAGGCAGGGCCTTCGCAGTCACGAAAAGTGTGTAGTCCAGACAGCTGATGACCCATCTCATGGGCTACTCTCAGGTAGTGCTCGTCGCCAACAGCGCCACCGCCATACCCCGAATTGCCTTTAAGCTTCAAAGTATCTTCGTCGTCCCTGCACAAAGATCTGGTATATGCAACGCCTCCAGAAGATGTTGTAAAGTGATGTCCAAGGTCATAGTCGGCGGCGGCTACACCTCGATCCACAGTCCAAGTAGGGGTTTCGGCCCAAATGGCGCTGTCTTCAGGAAAACTGTCGCAATCAGATTCTCCATTGATGCAAAAGAGTAGGTTTGTATCTGCAATGAGTTCGAACATGACACCCAACTCTCGAAGCATAATTCCATTCACTCGAGCAATAGCCTTGTTGACCTCTGTCAAAACTGATGCTACCGTGCCACCAAAAGCAGTAGAGTATGTCGCTGTGGTGACAACAGCGAGACGAAACTTCCAAGCTTCTAGAGTCGCCAATTGACGCTGTTGCCAGGGGGCAACCACGTAAGAGTTTGCATTTTGCTGAAGATTTCGACCAGGAATTGGTGGAGCTTCTAGTACAATGTCAGCTTCTTCAATACCCCCAACACGGGGCAGATGGACATAGAAGATGCTTGGATCGGTGGAAACTGCATCATCATGATCCACAAAGAACATGTATCCAGCCTTGTGGTGAATAGTGGCGGAAAACGATCCTTGTGTATCAGTGTTTAAAGAGAGGGAGACAGAGGTGCCCCCATCTTGGCAATTTCCTGACAGCGAGAGGATTTGTGGAAACTTGGCGGCAAGATTTGGATGCATGACGGAGGATCGACCTAGGACACAATCGACTGGACCATCGAAAAAATCAAACGTCATGCTAAGATGACCGTTGGCAGCCATTCCAGTGGAAATGGCACTTGCCAAACCAGCTTCGTCAACTTGAACGGGCTGAGAATGATGATCCCCTTCTGGACCTTGCTTTGTCCAAACAACGTAGGGGGACGACAAATTGGCATCAGCCCCCCAGGAGAACAATGCCAAGAGGCTTACAGCCGGAGTTGTCAAAGAAAACTTCATACCACTTTGTTGCAGTGTACGAGAATCTCTGATGCTTGAATGCCTACGTTTGCAACACTGTCTGCAAGTTGTGAGCTCTGTGGGTGTGCAGTTGGAGGAGAGGCGAGGATATTGTGAACCCATCAATCGCCCCTTAACGGAATATGGGCGATTCAATCATGTCTCAGCTACATGTGCCATTGTTAACTGCAAGGTGCACTTTCCAGCAACATATAATGTTGCGACAGACTGGCGGGCGCGCTATTCCTCTAAACAAAATCTTTGCCTCATATGCATACAAAATGCATCTAACCTGATGTTTAGCGAGAAGCATTTGGGGACACGAGACAACACGAGAACACGACAGTCCTTTGTCCGTCAGATTGTTATTTTAGGTTTCGGTGCCGTTGAGCATGGTCTGAGGTGATGTGGCATGCATTCAAGACACCAACTTGCTGCTGTGGTTGTCCCTCCTTTCAACTCTTTGACATGGAGTAGCTGATGACAGAGCATAATAGCATAATATCTTCCAATTCTGCGATTTCTCAGACAGTCAACCAGTACTCGTAATGGGGAACCACGAACAACCCTTTAGTATGGCTTTGTGGGGTCTGTCCAGGTTCCAATGACCATGACATGATGCCGTTGCACTACAGTAGATCTAGACAGTGTCCATAGCAGTTTAGCAACTCGTGCGAAAGCATGGCATTAGCTACCTAGTCGACACTGTTCTTAATATCCTTCCATACCTTGTTGGCTGACATCCAAGGGGGTTGGTTGGTCAAATCCGACGTAATCCAATATCTCTGGAACCGTATGTAGGTAGTTGGCATGCCAGGAAGAAACAATCTCAGAGACATCGTAATTCTCGACACCGCCAACACCTTCGATCGGCGCCGTTCCGCAAACGCCTCGGTAGAGACTGTTGGCATTCTTGTATTGGAACATTAGAGCCAAAACCCAATCCTTTCGAGAATAGCAGTTCACAAATCGCCCAGCCACCATTCTGCGGCAGGAACGAAGCTTCGATTTGGAAACAAACAAAGGCGTACCCATGATCACGACATCCTGGATGATACTTGCCGGTTCTCGAGTGTATTTGATTTTCTCAATGTCAGATGACGACGATGAAGAGGACTTGAGAGGGTTGTTTCGGCGAGAACTTGCCTGTTCTTCCTCCCACTTTTCTTGATGTTTCGCAAGTTCTTCCAAACAGGCACAGATAATACGACCTCCAAAGGAGAAACCAATCAAATTCACTGGTCGTTGCTCATCACTTTGCAAGAGAGACATTGCGAGTTCCACACCAGCCATATCGGAACGAATGTAGACCAGGGACCAATCACTGTCAATCCTTCCTGCCAAACTCATCACTAGCGAAGGCCAAGCCACGGCCGTCATAATTGTAGCCAATGCAGTTGTTTTCAGTACTTCCTTTGTGGCTGATGAAGCTAGTTGCATTGCCATGTTGTGAACTACCTGGCACATGCCGAGAAGAATTTGGCTTTCCCATTGAACAGTGTACATGTCACCACCAAACTCCGTTTGATAGTCCCACACGCGATGGAGAGAAGAATTGGATTCTCCTTCCTCTTCTTTCCAGGATGGCGCTTCATAAACCTGCTCACTCCTGGTTGCTGCCTTGGTCATTGGCGTAGATTTTTCATTGTCCTCGGAAGGCAACAGTCCTTCCACAATTCCATCCACTGAATCGAATTCGTCGACATTCAATCGGCATGCACGCTCCTCCAAAGGCAAGAGATTGTCTGGACTCTTCCCATATTTATTCTTCAACCCCATACTGAACGACTCCCACAATATTTCGTCCTTCTCACTGCCATTGTAAGGTTTCAACATCAAGTCTACATCCTTCAACTCAGATGGATCCATCACAGTAAAGAATCGTTTCAGCAATTCAGCCTTGTCCAGATTGCTGGGGGTCACACCCCAAGGACGTTGATAATCTTGCATGTCTGATAGCCATCCAGAGATACAAACAGTTGTGTGAACATGTACTGCAGACTTGATGTTCTCTGGTTGTTTGCCGTCGGATGCATCCGTACTTTCCTCTGTTTCGGATTCGTGTCGAATGATAAACTCGGAAAGCCCATCGGTTCGTCTCTTCATCTTGTACGCAGAAAGACCAGCACCACCCACACCAAAGATGGCCATGAGGGCCACTTGAGAAGTGGCCAAAGCAACAGCAGTGCCACCAACACCAATAGCTGCCAAACCGGCAGCAATTCCTGGAGCCGCGAGGCCTCCCGTGACAGCAAACAGTGTTCCAGCTACGAGACCAATGCCACCAATCTTGGCAGCCCGTGCTAAATTGCGCCGTGAAAATGCATCTTCCTCCTTGTCTGCGGATGTCGCAGCGGACGATGACGCCTTGGAGTCTGCCTTTTGGGACGCTACCGCTTTGGAATGTTCCCAAATCTTTTCCGTGACGGCTTGCTCCAAGGCTTGGAATTTGCGATTGGCGTGTTTGCGATACAAAGATCCAAGAATGGCAGGTGGGGCACCCGCAATGGTTTCTTCTACATTGGTCGAGGCAACCTCGTTACCTTCTTTTTCCTTTTCTTTTTGATATTCATCATCCAGCATGGTGGACAACTGCTTGTTCAACTTTTCATCCACCGCATCTTCCAAGGGCGCATCGGCCATTTCGGTATCGGGTCCTTTGGAGTAAGTTGGCAACTTGAGACTTTCCCGCTGTTTCTCTAGTTCTTTCAAGAGTGTTTTGTCCTGATCCATAGATTCATAATATTCCGTCATGAGCTCGACACAAGCCATGCGAAAGACATTGCGAATGCGGGCGTCGTATCCATGCGAGGAGTTGGAGGACGACTGCTTGGATGAGTCCTCCTTGGCAGTAAGCAGAATGAAATTGCACAACAAAAGAGTAATACATGCAAATACGTTTTCTGGAAGCCCGACTGTCTTGTTGTTGGGATTGGAACTGGTAGTACTCGTAGTAGTAGTAGTAGTAGCCTCGTTTGTGGGCAACAGCAGACACGTCGAAACGGTGCGAAGGAGATCTTCTCCGAACAGTTTGTGCAACCGCTGCTTGTGAGCTTCGTAGAGACTCTGCTGTTTCTCTCGTTTTTTAGCCTTTGCATCTTTGGACAAGCTTGGGTCTAAATCCATTTCCATCTTGGCTTGGACCGCATGTTGAATGTACACACGTGCAGCCGCATTCATCACTCGTTCATGAAGCAACCAACGATCGGATTCGGAAGGAAGCCATTTCAAAGAAGCTGCTGTCGCCTCATTGCTGGAAGAGTCGGTCGAGGATTCCTTTTTGCTCTTGTCTTTTTTACCAAAGGGAAATCTAGGCATGATGACAGTCGAGTGTTATTTTTTTGTGATGATGAGGATGATGATGATGATGATGATGATGATGATGATGATGGATGTTGGATTGGGTTTCGACGTCGTGTTCGAATAATGGAATCGGAATTATAGAAGACGTTGGAAGAATCCATGATATGGACGTTGCTGCACGCACGACTTGACCACGTGGCTTTGGGTAGAAAATGAATGTGGCTTGAGATTTCAAGCGTCAAGCTTGGAAAACCATCATCCAGTCGATGAAAAAATAGACTACAACAGAAGATATCTTGTTCAGAATGACAGGCATAGTATAAACTAGATAGGAAGTAATGTAGTGACAAGCTACTACTCCTTCCTTTTTTATACAGTCATCTGCCAAATAGACAACATTGCTAGAATTAGAGTTCATCCGTAGTTGTATGGACAGTCTCATCACAAACGTATTCCAGCACTTGAGGAAGTGCTCGTTGCAAACTCTGTGCCGCACTATGAAGATTTTGAAAGAATTCTTCTTGGGTCGGAATGTCTCCATCGACAATATCGGTCACCACCTTGACTCCCAAATAGGGGACCTCGTGCATGGCAGCCACATAGGCAATGGCAGCTGCCTCCATGTCTTTGACACTGGCGTCATTCTCCGCCATGAGTTCCACATCACGGTCAGTTTTGTCCAAACTGTTGCCGGTCGTACAGACACCCGTCTTGAAGCCCAACTTTTCTGCCATGATAGCCGAAGGAACCGCTTCCAACTTTCCTACACCATACGAATCAAATCCTGGAATAGGAATACGTCGATCATGATTCGCAACAGCCGTCGTCAAGAAAACATCGCCTATCGCAGCTCCCTTGCTACCGAACCCACCACACGTTCCAGCATTCATCACCAAATCCACTGGCTTGGATTGACTTTCCAAACCCGACAAGGCCAACATGGTAGCCAACGAGGCAGCCACAGTACCCACATTGTCCACACCTGTTCCGTATACTTGATCCTTGCCGCCTGTAATGACGGTCACTTGTGTTTTGTGTACTTGACCCGAGAATGCAAGAAAGGGTGTGTGAGGAGGAAAGAGATCGGACACTGGTTCCAATTCGTAGTGTTGCACAAAAGGAGTTGCCTCGGCTTCCATGACAATGGGTACCAACACACTATAGTAATAAATGGAGAATAAACGGTAAGAAAACACCTGGTTGGACTCTTCCAATGCAAGGAATACAGCATATTACATTGTTTTGATACGTACTGTCGAATGGTCATTTCTTCCAAAGTAAAAGCGTGTGTTGTTTTCGAAACTCCTAGGAAAAGAGCAGCCGACACAATGGCGAACCAAGAGGCCAGATTGATAGACCGACAAATACTCATGGTGGTACGATTAGTTGTTTGGAACGAGCAAGAGAATGATGAAAATACAGCAACAACCACTACAACGTGCTGTTGTTTGTTGAGTTGTTGTGTGGATTGGAAGATCGAGCCGTTGAGTGTCATCGACTACATTGATCCCAAAAGCTGATGTCATACTGCGACATACATGTGACATGTTGGATCTTGGATCTTGGACCAATGTTCACGACAACAACCACCACAACATCAACAACAACGACCACACAAAAACTATCTGGCATTCTTCACGATGTCCACAATGATGAAATGATGAATACCCAAAATACAAACTAGAGTAGTGATTTTTCTACCGTAGCTAAGGTCGTCTGATGATTTGATTTCCTCCTCAAACAATGGCTTCGAGGTCTTCACAACTCTCACCACATCCCGAAACTTCCCAGCGACTATTCTCAGAGGCCCAAGGACTCAAGCAAGTTGAACGCTCGTATCCTCGAGAATTGGTGCGGCACACTTGCACTCCATAACTTCCCGAACCCATGTAGCAACTGTGCTCTTCAATGGCACATCCAAAGTCCGTTTCGCCTTGGCAATAGCTCTTGTTGTTGTCATTGCTACAGCATCCACAGGATTGCACGGAATACCTCGAGTTGATACGATCTCCAGGTTCCAAGTGTCCGTATCTGGACTCGGGGAGGCAGTAGGTTACCGATCGTCGATTGCGTCGATCATACAGACACATGGAATGGCTTCCAGCAACCACGTCGCCATTGCTGTCCTTGATGTATTGACAGACATTGTCGGCTTCCGAAGAACAGGTTCCGTCAGACGCGGAGGTTGGTGCATTGGTGCTGCTGGTTGGAGCCTTGGTGGGTGAAGCCGAAGGCGAAGTGGTTGGGGCCTTGGTAGGAGAAGCCGAGGGAGCCGCAGTGGGAGAGGCAGAAGGTGACGTAGTAGGAGACTTGGTAGGAGAAGCCGAAGGAGACGTTGTGGGAGATGGGCTTCCATCGAAAGGTACGCATTCTCTGCCACATCCAACCACAGACACTCCACTTGGGAACTCCTTGTAAGGATCAGTACAAACGATGGATCGTTCTCCTTCATACTCAATGCACAAGGTGGCCTTGAGAATGTCCTTGTGATGCGATCGGTAGGATCCACATTCATAGTCATCCACAGAGCAAACGTTTGGACGGCAAATGCCCAACTCGTCGGCAGTCTCATCAGCACAGCAACCGCAGTTGTTGATCTCATTGTATCTATCCAAACGGTCTCCAGCTACCTTGTCGCCAAGCGTATCGACCGTCACGCATTTGGAGGACAATGCTCCAGTGCGTCGGTTTCGAACACAAACGGTGACACTGTCCACTTCTGATGTGTGCCACTCATCTTCGCTGTCGTCCCATCTGCTGCTGCATTTGGAGTATGCGCAGGTATTGCTGCTAATGGCAGAACAGATTTGGTTGGATCCTTCCGTTGGGCTTTGAGTTGGAATAAAGCTGAGGGTAGGAGCAACCGTTGGGCTGTCACTAGGAGATGCTGTAGGAGTCTTGGAAGGTGCCGCCGAAGGGCTCGAGGTTGGAATGGAGCTGGGGCTGTCCGACGGAGAGCTGGATGGCTTGTCCGATGGAGCGGCCGATGGAGAGATCGATGGAACATCCGAAGGCTGGATGGCTTGGGTTGGTTCCATGGACACGGACGGTTGAGCAGAAGGTGCAGGCGAGGGCATTGCACTTGGCTGGTTGGAAGGAGCATCTGAAGGAGTGGCACTTGGAGAAATGCTGGGTGATTGCGATGGCAAGACACTAGGAGATTCAGATGGAACGCTCGATGGCGCCGTCGATGGGGCTAGCGATGGCACTTGACTTGGTGAAGCAGAAGGAAGTGTAGAGGGCATATTGGATGGAGAACTGGAAGGAGCCCCGGTAGGTTGCTTCGATTCGGTTGGGCTGGCGCTTCCTGTCCCAGTAGGTGATTGCGATGGGGAAAGGGATGGGGCATTGGATGGAGTTTCGGAAGGGCTAGAGGAAGGAATAGAACTTGGCGAAGACGAAGGTTCCAGGCTAGGAAGCATGGAAGGTGCGGCAGAAGGAGCGGCACTGGGGTCCGTGTTTGGAGTGTAGTCAATACCGGGATGCAGATCAAAGAAGTAGCAATTGGTGTCCCCGGATCGAATCATGAGATTCATTGGGAGGTCGCTTGGGTTGCTGAGATTGGGGATGCTCACGCTAGCACTTCCAGTGTTGCTGAATGTTCCCATAGAAACCCAAGTCAAATCCTCGACGTCAACATCAAAATCAGGGGATGCGACCTCAGTCATGGTGTTCAAAGCAACCAAAATCTCAACATCAGCGCTGGTACCTCCTGTCCAGGTAATAGTCTCTGAGTCTTGGCCAACAAGAGCGGTAGGGAGGCTTGTAAGCGACAATGGCGTAAGGGAATCGTCGTACGTAAGCTCCAAGTCATGGTAGCCGAAGGTTCCAGCCAAATCCACATCAAAAGTGGAAACGGTTTCTGTGGGGTGATATTTGGTTCGCCCAATGAATCGGAAGGTCATCACCTTGTCCCCAGTTCCATCATTCAGAGGCTCGATCTCATACTGTTGATCAGGAGAGAAAGAGAGAACGTACATATTGGGCAAAAAGCGCAACATGGAACGAGTGGATGGTGTCAAAGGAGCGAAACGAGCGACAGTCAAATCAGTGTAGTCCTCATATCCAGGATCAACACGGTCCCAGGCAATGTAGGTATCGCCAGTGATGGACGCTGCATTTGAAATTGAGCCTCCCAGTTGAACATAGTTTCCTTTTGGTACGGTGCAAGTATCAAGGGTGTCCATGATGGGTTGCACAACGCCTGTCATGGCGACCGTTTCTCCGCAGCCACCGGCAACTTGTCCTTCGATGAATGTTCTCATACTAACCAACACTCCAGAATTGTAGTATGGATCCTTGACGTACTGAAGGTTGTTGTCATCTCCCGTACCAGCGCAAATGCCAGGGTAACTCAAGATGCTGCTGCCACTTCCAGGTTCGACAGCAGTGCTGTTGCTGAGGTTGCTATCGCTGGCGCCGTTACAATCACGGAAAGTGTGTCTGAGGTACAAATATCGAAAGACCAAGTGGTTAGATCGGATATACATAGAGCACATGCTGCATTCTTTGTCGACTGATTTCAACGTACCCGCCAGACAGTTGATGTCCAAACTCGTGGGACATGAGCAAGTAATAGTTGTCTCCGGTAGGAGTGGACCCATACCCAGATGTTCCCATTTGCTTGTAATTTTCCCAACACAATGCACCGACGACGGCTACTCCACCGCCTTGGGTACTGAAAGTGTGCCCGATATCGTAGAGGTCCGAGGTGACTCCACGAGAGTCCATAAATGCCTTGGACTGGTAAAGGACATTGACGTTGTTTTCTAGATGAGTACAATCCGATTCTCCAAGGCAAATGATCAGATCATTGTCCTCAATAAGCTCAAACATAACTCCCAATTCCCGAAGGACGACTCCATTGACTCGGGCCATCGCTGTTGCGATCGCAGTCAAAACACCAGCAAGAGTGTTTCCATGATATGCCGAATACGTTTCAGTGGTGACGACGGCCAATCGAAACTTGTATGCCTCGAGACTTGCAGCCAACTTTCGGTCTTGCCATGCTGGTGCGATGACGGACGACACGGGAGTTGCCTCTGCAAGTTTGCGTCGTACCTCTCCAGGGATAATGACTTGGTCTGTGTAGGCTTCGGAGCTGTGCCTGGGAACATGAACATAGAAGCTGTCGATATCGGTGGACTGGTCGTCGTCATGATCAACGAAGAACATGATTCCATCTTTGTGGTGAATGGTGGCAGCAAAGGATCCTTCAATCTCAGCGTTCATAGAGAGCGATACCGTAGTTCCTTCATCGTCACAAGCTCCCATCAAGGCAAGAACGGTGGGGTATTTGGCTGCCAAGTTGGGATGCATAACAGAGGAGCGACGGAGGGTGCATACAACGTCGTCATTGAAAAACTCGAAGTTCAAGTCGACTTCACCAGATGCTGCCAAATTCTCCAAGAGAACGGTGGATAGCTCATCATGGTTCACTGAAACCAATTGAGAATGATACTCGCCTTCCTCGCCTTCTTTGGCCCAAATGTTGTAGGGAGTACCGGCTGAAACTGTTGAAGGGCATGTCAACAGGGCGAATGAGAGGAGGATCGCATTGGATAGGCTCCACATGTTAAGTTTGACTGTGTTGCAAGTGAAGGAAGAAGATGTTAGAAGGTGAATATTTGAGCCGAGAAGACACCGAACAGGTACCCGGGTTGTCATGCTGAAAGTAGATCATGGGCCAACAATGACGATCGTACCTGTTGTAGCAACTGATTGGGAGTTGCTCCAAATGAATTTTGTGAGCTTTCGATTTGGATCCGACCTCGATGTACAGTTTGTGAAGATAGCCATTACGACATGAAATGAAATTGCCCTTTCGATTCGGCTTTGTCGCGAAATCTGACAGTTTCTCTCGGTGTGTTATTTGGGGTTGATACTTCTGTTCGTAGTTTTGCAATATAAATTGCTTTAGATTCCGCCATTGTTGCAATCATATATGACAAATGATTGCCCTTCTCTTAAACAAAATCCTGTGCAAACTCCTTGCTCCTGGCGTGTGTGCTTTTTTCGTACCGTACCAATGCTGCGGGTGTAAGTTGTTGTGGTGAAGTTGTGCACCACTGGGGCTCCAAAAGATGCAAAGTTCCTCCAAGGAAAATTCCTCGAGTGGTGGTCGCCTGGCGAATATACAGTTATTATGGTTCGCTGATATATGCCCACGTATGTGGTTCGCGTAAAGGCTATTGCGTGGTTATGGCGAGAAGTGAAGTGTGACCGAATGAACGGGTAGATTTCTACCCGTTGGCCGCAACCGTGGAGATTGGCATGAGAAACTCACCCCAACGTTGTGGGAGATCGCTTCTCTCCAAATTTCGTAGCATCTACTATCGTTAGTAAAAAGCAAGTAGTAGGGGGGTACCCATTTTCGTAGAGAAGCATTCGGTCAAAAAGCTTGAAGGCTGGAGGTGATAGCTAGTCGTAGAATCGGTAACAACATTGCCTCACAATTCCGCCATCATGAGTGGTCTTACGGATTTGGCATAAAAATTGTCTCTGGTGACCAGTGAGTTCAACCTGTAGCAGTCTTGTGGCTTGTTGAGTAACTTTATGGCTTAAAACTGTCGGTGAATTCGTATTAGAATGTCCAGTACCAGCGGTGTTGTTGTCGAAATCTGAGCAACACAAGGTGTTGTTGTCGTCGGCGAAATCGCCATACGGAAAAAGCTGGCAAAATGTTGTGAAGCGTGATTTCGCTTCTGAGTCGAAGGAGTCCAGTATTGAGCAGCAAACTCCCAGAAGATGCACGCCGACCATGGTGACTGCTGTAGTGACAGACAATAATAGTGAACGTTCTTGGTGCCCCTCGCGTCCACGGTGACTACAATGTCCTGGAGCTAGTTTCGGGCCTATCAATACCTCAAATTCAAAAGCCTCAGGATGTCCTTATTCGAGTTTTCTACAGTGATGTGAATCCAATCGACTTGAAAAAACCCAAGGACGTGACCCCTCTAGAATCATTCTCTTCCGTTGAGAGTTGACAGGGAAATGACGCCGTTGACAAAATCGCCATCAGATCAAGCTTTCGGGCAAGAACCCTTTTTAACCCTATGCATCTCCAGAAGTGCACTTGTTTGCCAGTGGTTGTTGTGAAAGCGGCCGTGTGGTCATTGTCGGCATTGTTTCTTTTCTGTGGAAAGCGGGTTGAAAAGGGCGGACTCCTGCTATCCCTACCACCGCATCCACAACTAGGACGGGACTATCTCGGATCTATGATTTGTAGAATTCTCCTTTGTTCCTTTGTGTGGCTCGTTGGATGCGGGCAGTTGCCGCCACTGTACACAAAGCGACCACAACAGCAATCTTGAAAGAAAGAACAAGTCATCCTCGAACAACAAAGCATGGGAAACCAACAATCTCTGACAATCAAGGAATATGAAGCTCACCGAGCACGTTTGGACCTTGGCAAAGAGACGCTCGATGGCTCGAAGAATGCGAAATTGGTCAAGGAGAAATTCATCCACGCCTTGAACATGCGAGACAGGAAAACCATGCAAGCGTTTACTCGTGAGGGGGCAACGTTTTCATTCAAAGGTGGCGATGCTTGCATCCCACTTGAGCTGTTCTTGGAGCAAGTTACAGAAGTGCAAGAATCTTTCCCGGATGTTTGTGTTACTTGGGAGGATATTTCCGAAATCGAGCCCGGCATCGTGAAGATGAAGAACTCCTACAGCCGAGGCACCCATACTGGAAAGCCATTTTCGTTTGGGCCATACCCAGCGATCCCAGCGACTGGGATAGTTGTGGAGGAAGGCCCAAGTCAATTGGTGGTCATCATCGAGAATGGAAAGTTCACTCATTTTGAAATTGAGCCTCCTGCTGGAGACATCACCGGACCTCCTGGATATTACACGAAGATTGGAGGAAAATTGGAGATCCCAAATGAGAAGTAGTGTCTATACGCCTTCTGCTTTACAACGTTGTTTAATGTTGTTGTCTCTCTCTTCCCATTAAAGGGTACTACTAGTTCTGCCTAGTACATATTATACTGCATGGTTGAATCTCAAAGAAGGAGTTATCTATACTAAGGATTTTTTACGAAATATTCTTGCACTGATGTAAAAACAAGTAGTCGTTGGAGTCGAAAGATATCATCTGCGCGCCAACTCCTGCCCCCGACCATGTGATGACTGTGTACTGGGACAACAATGGACGTTCTTGGTGCCCCTCGCGTCCACGGTGACTACAATGTCCTGGAGCTAGTTTCGGGCCTACCAATACCTCAAGTTCAAAAGCCTCAGGATGTCCTCATTCGAGTTTTCTACAGTGATGTGAACCCAGTCGACTTGCAAAAGCTCCAAGGACGAGACGGCAGTCCAACTCCTGTTCGCGACCCTCCCTTTGTTCCTGGCTATGGTGGCAGTGGAATCGTTCTAGAGACGGGATCTGCAGTTCCATCCGATTGGAAAGAAAAGCCAGTTTGTTTCCTGGCTGATCCGTCCAGACAAGGTTCCTATGCCTCTCACATTTTGGTGGACTACCGAAGTGTGGCTCGTTTACCTGCAAATGTGGACATGCGTTCGGCAGCCTCTATTCCTATCGCTGGTTTGACAGCGTATGAAAGTCTAGTCAAAGTTGGATGGCGGCCTTCGCTAGTCAATCAGGCAGGCGATTCTACAAAAAAACGGCTATTGGTAGTGGGAGGAGCAGGAGGAGTTGGTAGCTGGGTCTTGACACTGGCCAAAGCCTGGCATCCTGAATGGGAAGTCATAGCAACAGCTTCCTCAGAGTTACAACAACAATGGTGTACGAGTTTGGGGGCAAAGCAGGTATTGAATCATGCGGATGTAGGGAAGCAATTGCCGGGTGGACGAGAGGGATATGTGGATGCTGTGATTTGTTTGGCAGAACCTGATCCAACTACATTCGATGCATGTGCCGAAGTTATCAAGCCCTACGGAAATATTTGTTTGGTTGTGGCAGGAAAAAGTGTTCAGTCTCTCAATTTGGGATTTTGTTTTTTCAAATGTGCCAATGTTATGTTGGAGACTGTGTTTTCCTCGATTCGGTCCGACTACAACGTCATTTCACCTTCGGACGAGCTTACCGCAATCTTGGAACTCTTATCCAAGGGAGAGATCAAAGCCCCGTTGTCCCCTGACCTGGAGGTATCAACAGTGTCTGAATCTATCGCAGACGCCGTAAAAGAGAACGGGGTATTGAAAATCTTGAGTCAACCTCATGGTCGCCGTGGCAAAGTAATCATGAAGTTGCCTCCTCCCAGCTCACCTTGTTAAAACTAGTCAAGCATATAGGATATTATTTCTACTAGAAACTGTTTAAGTATGGGATGGTACCTATCGAAACGCGCAACAATCCTCGCAAGTGACCGTGTATATATTTTCTATCTCTTCTGATTTTGTTATTTCTGAAGTGGTGGAGTAAACTACCGGTAGTGCAGAAAGAACTCTTTCCAGGACTGACTACTAGCCTATTTGCTTCCGTCAATCTACCTCTCTACTAGGGTAAAAGCACGAAATGGGAGAGCACTGCTGATTGCTGATGCCCTACTATGGTTGTGGTGTGTATTCGGAAGGCCAACTACTGTTCCCATACGGAGTTAAAAAAGGATGGGTTAACTCTTTGATGTAGGTCCGGGTTTTGATTCTACGACAAGCGAGTACCGCGACCACGCTGCCAAATTTGTGAGGGCGAAAGCGAGGATGGATATGGATCCAGCTACCCAGTCATCGATGACCGGCTAATCAGTTGACTGCCAATATTTCCGGTGGGCGATCGTTGACACTCTTTTGCCTCGGCATTTTCGGGCAGACAACGTTGGATACCCTCCTTTCCTTTGCAACTGAAGAGAAATAAATTGTAAATCAAGACAATGGATGATGTCAACCCCATCAAGTCCGATCCGGAGCTGCAAATGCTCATTCGGAAATTGGATCGCGTCAACAAGTACAAGACGTTCCAACGATGGAAGGATAAGTTCCTTGCCAAACTAGAAGATTACCTCTATGAAAAGGGAATGCAGCCCGCTGAAAAGGCATGTGATGCTTTGGAAGACAGGTTAAAGAAGCTTGTGATGAAAACTACCAAACTTCTAGACTACATTCACAAGGGTGACTTGGGTGAAGACAAAAAGACTGTTAAGGCTTCCTTGGCGTTGAATGAAATGTGTAACTCTTTGGAATCTGCCCGGAAGGAGATTGAGGATTTGATTCCCGCATTGAAGTCGGAGGAAAAACGTCGAGGATACAGTAAGTTCCATTTGGGAGCTGCCTTGATCCGACAAGGATTCCATCAGTATGTGTCCATGAAAGCCGTTGAGGATGCCGTCAAAGAGATCGGTGAGCGCTTGGAAAATGTTGCTGACAAGCAACAGCACGAACTCTTCCACTTTTATCACGTACAAGTTCAACGTTTCTGTGATGTCATGGCTGATTTGAGTCTATACACTGTTATGATGAAGTGTATTCAGCTCAGCGAGGCCCCTGATGAGAGCGAAAGTGACGAGCCAGAGTATATCCAGATTATGGTCAAGACCGAGGATGGCAAGAAACTTCCCATGGAAGTTGAGGAAACGGAGACTGTCGGCAATGTCAAAGAGGCAACCGAGGCAGGAACTGGAATTCCTGTTGCCAAGCAAGTCATGAAGTTCCGAGGTACCATCCTAGGAAATAATGCTGCCACCATGAAAGAGTTGAAGGTAGAAGATGGAGCAGTTTTCTTCCTGGAACCATTGAGAATCCCTATTGTTGTGAGAACGCCCGATGGAAAGGAAATTCCAATGACTGTTGATCCCAATATTTACATGACGGACCTCAAGAGGATGTTGGAACCCGAGGCAGGGATCCCAGCCAAGAACCAGCAGCTCTCTAGAAATGGCCAGGACTTGAATGATCGCAGCAAGACCTTGGACGACTATGGCATTGAAGCTGGTGCGATATTGGATGTCGAACCAAAGTCTATCAAGGTCAATGTCGAGATGCCTGATGGGGAGAAAGTGGAACTTGAAATTTCACCCTCCGATGACGCCGACGCTATCAAGGAGAAGATTGCTGCCAAGACTGGAATGCCCGTTCCAAAGCAAGTGTTGAAACATAATGGAGATGAAATGCCAGCAGGCACAACAGCCAAGGGTCTTGGAGTGAAGGAGGGTGACACACTCCAAGTAGAAGTGCTCAAGATCCCAATCAAGGTTAATCGATGGGAAGGAAATGAAATTGCCAAGGTTATTGAGCTGTTCGTTGATCCAACGGTATATGTTACAGAGCTGAAGCGGTTGTTGGAGCCTGAGTCTGGGATTCCTGCTAAAAAGCAATGTCTTTCCAAGGCCGGAGAAGAGCTCTCTGACCGCAGCAAGACTTTGGAGGCCTACGGAATTGAAGCTGGGTCTGTTTTGGATCTTGAGCCAACTTCAATTACTCTTTCAGTTGAAATGCCCGATGGTGAGAAGGTGGAACTTGAGGTTTTGCCCAGTGATACTACCGACATCATCAAGGACAAGCTGGCAGCCAAGACTGGCATGCCAATCCCAAAGCAAGTTTTGAAACACAATGATGCAGAGATGCCTCCCGATGCCACCGCTAAGGATCAGAACCTGAAAGAAGGCTCTGAAATCAAGGTTGAACTCTTCAAGATTCCAATCAAGGTTAATCAATGGGAGGGCAAAGACATTACCAAGGTCATTGAGTTGTTTGTTGATCCCACGGTGTACATCACTGAAGTCAAGCGCATGTTGGAGCCTGAGTCGGGAATCCCAGCAAAGAATCAATGCCTTTTCAAATCTGGCGACGAACTGGCTGACCACAACAAGTCATTGAAGGATTATGGCATTGAGGCCGGAGCAGTGCTTGATTTGGAACCTAGTTCGATGCAGGTGACTGTCGAAATGCCAGATGGAGAAAAGATCACAATTGAAGTACTGCCCAGTGACACAACTGATGCTATCAAGGACAAAATTGCGGCCAAGACCGGCATGCCCGTTCCGAAGCAAGTTCTCAAGCACAACGATGCTGAGATGATGCCTGATGCTACTGCGAAGGAACAAGGATTGAAAGAAGGTTCTGAAATCAAGGTTGATCTGTTCAAGATCCCTATTACTGTGAAGAACTGGGATGGTAAGGAGATCGAATTGTCTGTCGAACCCACTGAAACTCTGGAAAATGTCAAGCGAATGCTTGAGCCAGAGACTGGGATTGCCCCCGACAATCAAAAGCTTAGCCTAGGCGGAGAGGAATTGGCAGCAGATAGAATGCCGATTTCCGAGCAAGGAGTTGTGGCTGGTTCCGTCCTCGACCTTGAGCCTAAGCGTATCAATGTCAACGTTGAAATGCCTGACGGCGAAAAGATTCCTATCAGTGTTGCATTGACCGACACTGCCGACGATGTTAAGGAACGTATCGCGGCAAAGACAGGTATGGAACCCAAGCGTCAAGTTGTATCACACAACGGTCAAGAGTTGCCTGGAGACGGAACCACTGTTAAGGACATGGGTATCAAGGAAGGCTCAGACTTGAAGGTGGATGTCTTCAAGATCCCTGTCAAGGTCAGAAACTGGGACGGCACAACGACTGATTTGATGATTGACCCTACAGAGGATCTTGCCTCGGTCAAGAAACAACTTGAGCCTGAAACTGGAATCAGTCCTGATAACCAACGACTATTCATGGACGACAAAGAATTGGTCGGCGACGACAAGTCTGCAGAGGATCACGGCATCAAGCCTGGCGCCGTATTGGATTTGGAGCCCAAGTCCATCAAGGTATCTGTTGATATGCCCGACGGGCAAACTGTGGAGGTGGACGTGGCTCCGTCTGATGACATTGATGCGATCAAGAAGAAGATCGAGGAGAAGACAGGCATGGAAGCTCCGCGACAGGTACTGAAGAAGGGCGACGACGTTCTTCCCGCAGGAAAGACGGCCAAGGATATGGGTCTCAAGGAGGGAGACAAGCTTTCAGTGGATATCAACAAGATTCCTGTAACTGTGAAGAACTGGGACGGCAGTGAGTTCGAGATTTTGGTCGAGCCAACAGAGGATTTGGCATCGGTGAAGGCCAAGATTGAACCAGAATCTGGTATCCCCGCTGATAATCAAAAGCTCTCGCTGGCAGGAAAGGAATTGGACGACAACACAAAAACTGCTGATGAAAGCGGAATCAAACCTGGCTCAGTTCTGGATCTCGAACCCAAGGTCATCAGTGTCAATGTTGAAATGCCTGACGGCGAAAAGGTCCGGGTTGAAGTGCCATTGGCTGCCACCACCGACGACGTCAAGAAGATCATTGCTGATAAGACAGGTATGGAACCCAAGCGTCAAGTTGTATCACACAACGGTCAAGAGTTGCCTGGAGACGGAACCACTGTTAAGGACATGGGTATCAAGGAAGGCTCAGACTTGAAGGTGGATGTCTTCAAGATCCCTGTCAAGGTCAGAAACTGGGACGGCACAACGACTGATTTGATGATTGACCCTACAGAGGATCTTGCCTCGGTCAAGAAACAACTTGAGCCTGAAACTGGAATCAGTCCTGATAACCAACGACTATTCATGGACGACAAAGAATTGGTCGGCGACGACAAGTCTGCAGAGGATCACGGCATCAAGCCTGGCGCCGTATTGGATTTGGAGCCCAAGTCCATCAAGGTATCTGTTGATATGCCCGACGGGCAAACTGTGGAGGTGGACGTGGCTCCGTCTGATGACATTGATGCGATCAAGAAGAAGATCGAGGAGAAGACAGGCATGGAAGCTCCGCGACAGGTACTGAAGAAGGGCGACGACGTTCTTCCCGCAGGAAAGACGGCCAAGGATATGGGTCTCAAGGAGGGAGACAAGCTTTCAGTGGATATCAACAAGATTCCTGTAACTGTGAAGAACTGGGACGGCAGTGAGTTCGAGATTTTGGTCGAGCCAACAGAGGATTTGGCATCGGTGAAGGCCAAGATTGAGCCAGAGTCTGGTATCCCCGCTGATAATCAAAAGCTTACTCATGGTGGAAAGGACCTTGATGACAATACAAAGACGGTTGCCGATTGTGGTATCAAGAAGGGCGACATTTTGGAGGTCGAACCGAAGATCATTACAGTTGATGTCGAAATGCCAGATGGTGAAACACATGCTGTTTCTTTCCCTCTCTTGGCAACACCAGATGAGATCAAGAAGGCAATCCAAGAGAAGACAGGAATGGCAGCTCCTAGACAAGTTGTGAAGCACAATGGCGTGGAATTGCCAAAGAATTCTACAGCCAAGAAAGCTGGACTCAAGGATGGGTCGACGCTTCAAGTGGAGGTATTCAAAATCCCAGTTACCGTCAAGAATTGGGATGGAAACCAAATTGAAGTGGCTCTGGAACCCACGGAGACTCTTGCAGATTTGAAAAAGGCTTTGGAGCCAGAGTCTGAGATCCCTGCGGGCAATCAAGTACTTCGCAATGGAGACGCGGAGCTGGAGGGTGACGATAAACCAATCTCTGACCTTGGTATTTCCCCAGGAACTATTCTGGACCTCGAGCCTCGCAGTATTGCACTCAATGTTGAAATGCCTGATGGTGAAAAGGTTCAGATCGATGTCCCCTTGAGTGACACACAAGACGACATCAAGCGCAAAATCGCCGAAAAGACTGGCATGGAACCAATCCGTCAAGTTGTCAAACATGGCGACAAGGAGCTCCCAGGTAAAGGTGCAACTGTCAAAGACATGGGAATCAAGGATGGGTCAGACCTTGCCGTGGAAGTTTTCAAAATCCCTGTTACAGTCAAGAGCTGGGATGGCAAGACTGCCGACATGATGATTGACCCAACAGAGCCTCTTGGTGACATCAAAAAGCAATTGGAGCCTGAGTTCGACATTCCTGCTGAAAATCAGTCTATTTCGATGAACGGGGAAAAACTAGCTGACGATTCCAAAACTGCTCGGGATCATGGAATCAAAGCGGGCTCCGTCTTGGACCTGGAACCCAAGTCTGTGAAGGTGTCTGTTGCTATGCCTGACGGTGAAACGGTAGACGTTGAGTTGTCGCCTTCTGACGACGGAGCCGCAATCAAGAAGAAGATTGAGGAGAAGACAGGAATGGAAGTGCCCAGGCAAGTGCTCAAACATGACGGTGTCAAGGTCCCAAATGCTGGGAAGAATGTCCGGGATTTGGGTGTCCGTGAAGGATCTAAGTTGGAGGTTGAAATCCTTAAGGTACCAATCACGGTGAAGAACTGGGACGGAAACAATATCGAAATGATGGTAGAGCCTACGGAGAAGCTAGCAGATATCAAGAAGAGATTGGAACCCGAGTCTGGAATCAAGGTTCCGAATCAAGTGTTGTCACTCAATGACAATGAACTGTCCGATAATTTCAAAACCGCCGCAGAAAATGGCATCAAATCAGGCACTGTCTTGGAACTTGAGCCAAGAACCATCAATGTCAATGCTATCCTTCCCGACGGCAAGTCACACCGAGTTGAGATTTCTCCAAGGGACGATACTGAGGGTATCAAGATGAAGATTGAACAACAAACCGGCATGGAAGCTCCTCGACAAGTTCTAAGCTTTAATGGCAAGAAATTGCCCAAGAGGGGAACAGCCAAGGATATGGGAATCAGAGAAGATTCTGATATTAACGTTGACATTTATAAGGTTCCTGTGATTGTCAACAACTGGGATGGCAAGCGCATTGAAATCATGGTGGACCCTCTTGCAAAGCTTTCCGAAATCAAGAAAGACTTGGAGCCAGAATCAGGCATCAAGGCATCCAACCAAGCTCTCTTTTTGGGTGAGAAGGAACTCACCGATGACAACAAGCGAGCCAAGGCGTACGGTATCGAAGGCGGTACTGTACTTGACTTGGAACCTCGATTCATTGGAATCTCTGTGGAGATGCCCAATGGCGAGACGATTTCCTTTGAGGTCAAGCCTTCAAGCACCGGAGATGAAATCAAGGGAGTTGTCGCAGAAAAAACGGGTGTCGCTGCTATTCGTCAAGTTCTTCACTTTGGGAAGAAGGAGGTCCTCGCCGATTACACAGTCAAGGGAATGGGTATCAAGAACGAATCCACTTTGAAGTGCGAATTGTACAAGATCCCAATCACTGTAGAGACCAAGGATGGCAAGACCATTCCTATGAAGATTGAACCTATTGAGACGCTTGACGGATTGAAGGGATTGTTGGAGAAAGACTCTGGATTGCCCGCCAAGAAGCAGGTCATTTCATTCATTGAGAAGGAGTTGGAGCATGGAAAGAAGACCATGACAGAGTACGGTGTCAAGAAGGGATCCGTCCTCTACCTCGAGCCTAAGGATGATCCTATTGTCTTTGTTGATGTCAAGTGTGGAGTTCTCTTTGGAGTAGACCGTGACGAAGTCATTGAACAAGGCGTTCTCACAACAAAGGGTGACAGCAAACTCGAGTTCGAAGAAACAGAAGTTGCCTCCTTTGCGAAGGAAAAGATGCTCAAGGCAATGTTGGATTCCCCCAACCTTGGCGTCAAGCCACAGATTGTCGTAGAAAAGGTGGAAGTCGAAGACTACGACCTAGCAGAGGCTGAGAATGTCAAGAGCAAGTGGGGAGTTCAATTGAAGAAGACCCAAAAAGCAAAGAAGGGAGATGAGTTCATCTTTGTGGATGTGAAGACTGGTGCTGTCGGTCTATTGGACAGACAGAAGTGCATTGACATGAAATTCATCACCTTGGTTGGCTACGGCAAGGATGAGACACTCAAGGAAGCCGAGCACACCACGAAGATTCGCGACAAGTACGTGTTGCAAATCCGAAACATTTTCGGAATCAAGACAGCCAACTAAAAATGTTTTGGCTGGTCCATACCACCGTGTACGTCCTAGAGATACAAAACAGGAATAACAAAGTTAGGTGTTTGCTGTTTTAGCAATATCCGAGTATTAGACTGGAAGGACCTCATTCGGCTCGACTTGAAAGCTTGGGTCACTCCTTCAACGGGCTTGAGTCATAATGTCAGTCTCATCCGATCGTGTTTCTTCGATTTTATGCACGACAAGATACAAGGCGTGAAGGCGTCGCACAATTTCCAAATCGTCAAGGAAAGTCGACGACGTTATTTACAACATCATGTTGCATTCAAAATCCATTCTTTGTACTCTAGCCATTGTGGCAGCTACATGTAACTCTGCTTTTTCCAACAATATTGAGAATGACCATGGTCGGCAACTCCAAGATTGCACAGATATGGAAGCCGAGCTTGTCAAGCCCATCCCCTATTCCAACCCAATCAGTCTGGCAATGCAAGACTCTTGTTCTTGCTCGTACTCTGCCGATGGTAGTGCTACTCTTTTCACTTGTGCCAAAGACGAGGCTTGTCTTTCATACAACGACACGGAATTCTATCGAGGAGACTTTTCGGATGTGTATTCGCTAGAGAGCGAAGGAACATCCTACACTCAAACGCTCACTGTAAAAACCTGCTTTCAGTATCCCGATAGTATGTTCAATGGAAGCAACGTTTGTTTGACTTACTACACAGATGGGTTGGGAACTGTTGCCACTTGCTCCTTGTCGGTGGGAAACGAAACCTGCACGGTTTGTCGTTTTTGCCAAGTGAGCTCCCAAGTATCCTATGTGATTACCTACGATTGTCGCAACATTGGATACGACGATCGTTCTGGTTGCGTGGCGGGCAATGAAGACGGCTCCTTGGTTCAATTCTTGTCTGCCAATACGGATCTTGCTACGAGTGACTGTCCTGCTCCTACGTCAGCGCCTGGAACTTCGTCGGCGTTTGGATCGGTGCCCTCGATGATGATGGTCCTTGCAGGCAGCATCCTTCCTGCCTTGTGGGTGATGGCTCAGTGAATACTACCAGTAGTTGTATTGTGTGGTACACAATAATAATGGAAATACGATACGAAATGATATCAGTAGTAGGTAGGACAAGTATTTGAACCTAGTACTCGTAGTTACTTCTTTGGCAGGGTTGCCTTTGTTTTTGTACCTTTTGGTAAAGTAGGAGACATAGAAACTATGTTGGGACACGTATCCCTCCCAGTGACCGTGCTCCCTTTACATTTGCATTCACAAACTACGACACAAACAGTCCTGCTCATGCCTTGGCACTGTTTCCACCCCCACGTCCTCCCTTGCGACCGCCTCGGTTGGCAGGGGCACCTCGCCGCACACCAGCAGGGCCAGAGTTTTGGGTCTTGGCCACGGTTCCCTTTTTGCGGACAACGGGTTTCTTTTTCTTTTTGGCAGCAGCATTGGTAGCAGCAGCAGCAGTAGTCTTTTTGGCAGCTTCTGTCGTTGCTGCCGCACTGCTTGCCTCGGATGGTTTGGTGGTGGTGGCGGCGGCAGCGTCGTCCCCAGTTGCGGCTTCCCCTTCTTCCATTTCACCATCCTCTTCGTCTTCTGCCCCTTCATCCACGGTCGGTAGGGGCTGCTGTTGTTGCTGCTGCTGCTGCTCTTGAGCGGGTGGCTCACCACCACTGGTTGGAGAAGCATCAGCTTCAACAGGATGATACTTTTGGAAGGTTCCACGAGCACGCTTTCGCATTTCCATTTTCATCACAGCCTTGGCACTGTCCAAATGCCAATTGGGAACCGATGGTCCCTTGTCCGATAAAAGGCTGTTCACACATCGCTCCACAAACGAGTCTTGTGTATCAGCATCCTCCATGGGTGCCAAGGGAGCATCGGACTGTACCCATTGGCGGAGATGTTGCTTGGCCGCGTCACGATAGGCGTTGCTCAAGGATTGATGCAATTCATCGATTCGTTTCTTTATTGGATAAACAACACAAACAACAAAAATAAAGAAAAGGGTAGTACCCTCCAAGCATGAGAAAGATCGAACGAGAGAGCAGAATACTTACACTGTATATGAAGCAAGCAAGCAATCAAGCAAGAGAGAAAGAGAGAGATAACAGGGGTGAATATTATAACGAGCAGTCACACCTACAACAGCATCGGACAATACGTACCTGGAACCATACATTCCTGGATCCACCAGCAGCCGCTAGCTAGCTATAAATCCTTGCTCTAAACCACCCACCCAAACGATAGTAGTGGAAGTGGTACAGTAATAGTAGCAGAATTGTAGCAATAGCAATATAGCATGGCTGCTGATGATTTTCTCAAGAAGCTTCACGTACCGAAACAAAAGGATTGGGATTGGCCTCCAAGACTTTCTGAGACGCTTGCAACGACGCTTCCAAGTCTTCCCAAATCAAAGCTTCTCCTGCAGAGTGTTTCTTCAGAAGAGGACCGAGATAGGCCGTGGTGGCATTGACTAGCAATGACATGGAAATACCGGTAGTATTGGATGATGGACAAAACGGGTTGGTGGTTTGTGTCATCGTTGTGGTGAACGAACGATTGGGTCACAGCAAAGACTTCTACGACCTCGTACCCGTGACAACGGGTGACAGACAGAACGTTCTAGCGTTTCTTTACACTACAAGATTGGTGCTCGTAGTCTCTTCTGTCCAACCCTTCTTTTGCAGTAACTTCTTCATGTCCTCCACATGCGATACACCCACAATAGCTAGGAGGGAGCCATAGGTATTTAGTTCGTCCAACGCTGTTGCCATGTATTTGCTTCGTCTCGCATAAATAGCTTGATAAATTTCAGGGGCCCGTGCTTTCAGTCGTTCGGACAGAGTCAAGGATGCTTGTATTGCATCCATCGATTCCAGTCCATCCTGGATGGATTCAATACCATTCTTATTTTGAAAAGGAACCACCTTATTCGTAGTACCCATACCACCAGATAGTGGAGGAATATCCTCATCACCATCCTCCCGTCGCATAGCAACTTGAATGGCCTTTAGCACTTGCGTCAACATGACATCTGTATCCTCATCTCCCAAAATCACCTTGGATCCCAACTGAAGCCCTAGATCCATGGCAGCGAGAGAATCCACGTTTGCAGCGGATAATTGCATACTCAGACTAGGGCTACGGGCCAAGGCCATGTCATAGAACACACGGCCCATGGCAATGAGACTTTGCCACCAGGGACGATGACGAGGCTGTCGATGATGATGCCATTCCTGTGGGGACTTTAGTTGTTGCGAACTCATGGCATTCTCTGCCAAAAACCATTCTTTGTCGTCATCGTCTTCTAAATGGACAGTGGGAATCACAATGCGGGTGTCATGCCGGTTCACCGCATCTCGCATTCGTCGTAAAAATGCATCGGTGCTGGGAGTCAAAACTCGTTTCGGATCTAATTGTACAAACACTCCTTCGGGAAGGACTTTTCGAACCAAATCTTTGGCCGGTCCTTCATAAGTGGTTGCCTGGCTTTCTGCCGTGGCGAGCAAATATATCGTTCGATCATGGTGAGCTTCACCTAGTTGCGAAGTCGTCGTTGGTTTGGTCCACACAGAAAGAAGATTACCAAAGTCGGACAGAGTTTGATTGTTGCTGACAGATTCCGATGTTGTAGGAGGAGAAGTAGACTGCATGGTATCGTTTTCGTTCACAACGTTCGATCTGCCAAGATCCATGTCGTCACTAACCTTCACAGCTCCTGCTGGTGCCGGCAAGCTGTCAGACTCTAAAGCAGACACGGGCGACGACCAGCTAGCCACCATCACAAACAGACTCAATAGCCCAGAATACAAAAGTTGGGAGAGAAATGTACCCCGCGAAAGACCGAGCTGTGACGATTGTTCTCGACCAGATATTGTTGGAGACTTGTGTTTTGTACTCTTGATAGCAGGCTCGAGATCCGAATGAACACTGAGAGAATTGGACATGGAGCAACGAGAGATGGATTTCACGGATTTAAGGATTTGATTTCCATAGTGCCTAGGGGAGGTTTGTACGGAATCCTTCCATGTTGGCCTTGGCGAGGAAACGTGTCCTCGAAATTTTAACGGCAGAGGAATGAAGAGCCAAGCATGCGTTGTTAATCTGACTGTCACGGAAAGCCAAAGGAAAAGCGCAACAGATGGGTACTTCCAAGGAAGAAACGGCATGTGGAGCTTACAGCTTTTACCAAAACCTTTGTCCAGGACGTTCTCAGTGCTCGACTGAACGCAATGGAAATTAGATGTGTGTGGTGCGTTTGTTGTGGTGGAGGGTGTCGGTGGATATTCCTGATGGAGTCATATGAATCCAACCGCGAACGAAATGAATTAAACGCAATACATCATGCATCAATGCAAATCTTACAAATCAACGACTAGCTCTAGGAAATCAATTTGTTCATTAGACCTAGTATAATATGTGTACACTATTCTTACATTGCAATCGATCGATTGTCAGGATGCCATTATTGTCGCTCTAGATTTTGCACTCTTGGCACTCCTCCAATTCGAACCACTTCGTCAAGTAGGTATTGTAAATGAAACATCCCAAGCAGAATCCACACGAGGACTCCAACCAAGTGGCAACGTTGCACATCATCACAACCATACCGACCAAGGGAATGTAAGCTTCACCCAACTCCTTGCGCTTCAAAAACACAGTCAAGCAGGATGTGGCCAAGAATAGTCCAATAGCCCAAGCGAATCGCTTTGGGCGAGCAGGCTTCCAGTGGGGCTTGTCATACAACATGATCGACAACAATGTTCCCAAGAATCCAATGGGTGCCAACGGAGTCAAACCAAACGTCATACTCGTCAAAAACTCCCAGGATACAATAGGGAATAGAATCTTGACCATGTCGGGCTCCTTCCAGAAAAATACATTGATCAACGCAATCCAAGTGATCACATTCAAGATACCGGCTCGGGCTCGAACAGCATGTTCATCCATGTAGATTTCGTCGGGCTTTTCTGGGTTGGAATGGTGTCCGAGCTCCCACCACTTTCCATACTTGCCACTGATGATGAGTCGCTCCATGGCAGTCATGGGGGCATCCTTGTTGGCTGTCCATGGGAAATTCTTGGCGTGAGGGTCGGCGACGAGTTCGTGTCGTCCATTGTTGACGATGGTGGGTGTTGGTTTATGGAAGTCGGAATTCTTCAAAATCATGAGAGCTGGGATGGTCTTCAATCCGAACAAATCTCGCATGGCTTTGGTGCGGTCAAGGTCATAGGGCATGACATCAATGCCAGTGTTCTTCTTGACGGAGGCTTGGAATCCATCATCGTCGCGGTCTCCACTGGCAAAGATGACCTTGGTTCGCTTGGCCTCGAGGTCTGGGGAGCTGGAGATGACGGTAGGAGCGAACTCCTTGCAGTGAGGGCAGTAGTTGGCTCCGATGAAGACAGCAATGTAATCGAACTTGTTAGTGTCAAAGGCAGTGGCGACTGGAACATATTCGACAGGTGATTCTTCGTCGGCGGGTTGAACATTCAATTGGATGTTGTCACCGAACATGGTTTGACGCCAGTCGTTATTGGCCATGATGTTGAGGTTGTCTTTTGTTCTTCTTGTAGGTGGTAGAGTTTGTTTTCTTTGCTGTTTGATGATCAGCGTTGTAGATATTTTTTGTGAGATCAGAAACAAATGAAAAAGGATTGTTGTCGGTTCATTTGATTGTATTCTCCCGCATGGATAGAGCCTTATCGGGAGTCGGGAATGGAGTGAAGCAGGTCCGAATTTGTGAGGCCTTCGGAATGTTGCATCCTCCGTAGGCTAAAGGCCGAAACTTGGGGCCTGTTATTTGGCCTATGACGTACTACTAGTAGTATGTAGGAGGGGGGCATTGCGGCATTGCCAACTACTAACATGATGACAAGGAAGCAACAATGACTTCGTTCCGAAACCTCTAGCAAGTTCAGGAACAATGTTGACTTTGAGTTGGTTGAAAAATATAATGTTTCGTTATTTACCTGAAACGCTGCTCTGATGTTGTTGTCGGCCGTCGATTCTGTTCATCCTCGTCCCCCCACAAAGGTTCTAAACTTCAATCTTACCGCCGATTTGAGTGTAGTACCTAGGAGGTCCAGTGAACTCGCCGACGGGGGCCTCCATTTCGAAATGAGTGATCTTTCCTTTCTCAATAAGGAATACCAATTGAGTTGGTCCTTCCTCAACCACTTTCCCAGTTGCAGGGATTGCTGGAAAATGTGCATATGCGAACGGTTTTCCAGTGTGGGTGCCCTTGCTACAGAAATTTTTGACCTTGACTGCTCCAGGCTCACTCTCATAGATTTCATCCCAGCTAATGAACACATCTGGGAAGGAATCTTGAGCGAGTTCAGTTTGCTCCACGAACATGTCCAGAGGTAGACAGGCGTCGGCTCCCTTGAACGAAAAGGTGGCGCCTTCACCCAAAAAGCTTTGCATACTTTTCCTATCCCTCATGTTGTAGTCATATAGAAATTTTTCAACTTTCTTCGAGTTCTTGGTGCCATCATTGTGTTCTTTCCCACAGTGCATGCGAGAGCGGTTGAGGTTGTATTCTTTGATGGTGAGAGAAGGATGGTTTCCCATTTTTTTAGTTTTCTTTTGGTGCGTCTGGCGACCTTCTTCGGTGTTGTCTGCTTGCACTTTGGATTTGTGGGCGTGCAGTTCTTCATCATCACAACATCAAAATTATCCACGCGGGTTGTGAGCGGGGAGTAGTAGAGCGGCGGAGGACAACTCCCTCCTCCTCCTCAGCTTCTCTTCTTATTCTTTGCTGTTTCGGCCCTTGTCCAAAGGCTTTTATCTTAATTGCTTGCGTTCGCTTTTCGACAAAAAGAATGCATAATACTGTACTAGTAATATTGATGACTCTTCTGCTGTGAAGAAGTCAAAACGTTGTTGTAAGTATTTAGTAGTACCAACGTTAGTACTAGGTAGTAGTACAACTCTACTACTACCGTGTTAGTACTACTTGATACCTCAGTACGATGGTACTTAGTACTAACGTTAGTACTCAAAGAACCAAGTACTAGTAAGTCAGCATTTTCCTGAAGTAACAATCAGTTGTAGTAAAGCACCCAAAGCCAGTAGCTGGTATGCCCAGTTTTTCTTTCGAAAGTTGTTTGCTTGATTGGCGATTGCGGCGTGGTACTCTAAGAACAACATCATGGATTATGTTTTGTGTTGTTGAAAATTGCTACTAGTATTTTGTTCGATATCAACTCGAAACTCCGCTCTGATACTGTTGTCACCAACCTCATCCCACATGCTCTCCCAAAGAAGTTCTAGACTTCGATCTTGCCGCCGATTTGAGTGTAGTACCTAGGAGGTCCAGTGAATTCTCCCGTAGGGGCCTCCATCTCGAAATGAGTGAACCTTCCCTTCTCAACAAGAAAAACCAGATTACTTGGCCCTTCCTCAACTACTTTCCCAGTTGCAGGAATCGCTGGAAAATGTGCATATGCCAGAGGTTTCCCAGTGTGTGTGCCCTTGCTACAGAAATTTCTGACCTTGACGACTCCAGGTTCACTCTCATAGATTTCGTCCCAGCTGATGAACACATCTGGGAATGAATCTTGGACGAGCTCGATTTGTTCCATGAAAAGATCTAGAGGCAGACAAGCGTCGGCGCCCTTGAAAGAAAATGTGGCTCCTTCGCCGACAAAACTCTGCATACTCTTTCTATCCCTCATGTTGTAGTCATTGAGAAATTTTTCAACTTTCTTGGAGTTCTTCGTGCCATCGTTGTGTTCTTTGCCGCAGTTCATGCGAGCGCGGTTGAGGTTGTACTCCTTGATGGTGAGAGACTGTTGATTTCCCATGATGATAGATACCTTGTGAGTTCTGATGTCTTCTTCCTTCTCTTCAGTTTTGTGGATACAGTGCTCAGAAATGATGTCTTTCATTCAATGCCAGATCTGCGCGTGTGAGGGACTGGAGATTTCTCTCCCTTCTCTGCAGTTTGTGCCCTTGTCAACAGTAATGGTGATATTTTTTTTTCTTCATAAAGAAGTAGTGTGTCCACATTATTTTCCTAGCGCGGGTATTACTAAGTATTTTTTCGGTCACTGTTGTTGTTGTCACCCTGTAGAAATCGTTAGTACCGCACTCACTGTCAGATCTACTCTTCTGCCTTTTCTTGCCGTTCACCCCCAACATTAAGAAGTCACTTCGGTGGTTTGGGCCAGGTCTTATTTATTGAACACACCAACGCAAGTATCAAAGCCACCCAACAACATCGCCATCATCATCTCTTTGGGGGGCACGTTTCACGCACTGATTGTTGACGTGTGTTGTGGTTGTACTCGTTGGTAGTTTGTACAGTTAGGACTACTAACATACTATTATTATGTATCCGGTGTTTTGTTGTCATGGCGCCTTGACGTTTTGACCCTTTCATCAGGCGCCGAAGCATCGTGCGGTGGTGGCGTGAGAAAGCCCTCGACGACAGGATACAACAGAAGATGATGAAGATGCAGGTTTGGGATTTGAAATCGCAGTCGATGGGCAGGTGGTAGGGCACTTCTGTCCCCAAACCGGTGAGTGCGTAGTACGCCAGGACGTCAAGGGAAGTCGGAGCTGCTACTTGCAATTTTCTTAGCAGTAACAACCTTTTGTTGTTGACGAGTGTATTTGGTCACACAACGGGGTCACTGAACGAGAATTGTACAAGTACAACAGTAGAGCACCACCGACCTATTAGTAGCAAATTGCCTTCAAATTTAGCACGTTATTGATGCTCAAACTGCGTTGAGCCATTTGCTTTTAGTCAAACGAAATGCTAATCGGGTTTAGGAGGGTTCGGGTAAATCTTGAACTTTGAGCAAGACGGTTTAAATTGTGGGAATCTTGCGGTCTCCATGTCCAAATGGATTGGCAGGTTTGTTGCCGAGGATTTCTTCAATTTCGGCCATGTGCTCATCGGTCATCTTTTCAACAACTTCAATGGCTTTCAAGTTGGCTTCAATTTGATGTTCCTTGCTGGCTCCAAGGAGAACACAGCTCACATTGGGGTTTTTGACACACCAAGCCAACGCCAAGTCAGCACTGGTGCAGCCTAGCTTCGTCTCGGCGAACTCCGTGAGTTTCTTGACCTTGTCGAGCTTTCCTTCAGACTCCCAGCGTTGAATGACGGACGTCAACCACGTGTAGCCATCTTGACTTGCTCGAGATCCTTCTGGTACCTTGCCATCGTTGTATTTGCCAGTCAACAAACCACTTGCCAAGGGACTCCAAATTGTCAGTCCGATGTTGTAGGGATCCTTGTACATGGGAGCATACTCCTTCTCAACACGCTCTCGTTGGAACATGTGGTACTCAGGTTGTTCCACTTGGGGAGGTTCCAAGCCCATTTTCTCGGCCAACCAATATGCTTCGGTGATTTGCTGGGCTGTCCATTCGCTGGTGGCCCACGCGGTAGCCTTGTTTTGCCGAATCAAATCCGTCATGGCACGGACGATGGTTTGGGTGGGGGTCAAACTGTCGGGACGGTGGCAATAAACCAAATCGACATAATCCAACTGCAGACGCTTCAAGGAGGCATCCATTCCTTCCATAATATGCTTGCGGCTCAATCCTTTCTCATTCAATCCTGGGCCTCCCCAAAACATCTTGGTAGTGATGATCAGCTCACTGCGTCTCCAGAGTTCGGGGTCTTCCTGTCGGAGTTCCTTGTAGGCGTGACCGAAGATTCGTTCGGCCTCTCCATTTGGGTTACCATATGCTTCAGCGTGATCAAACAAGTTGATTCCTCCCTTTCGAGCAATGGTAAGGATACGTTTTGCCGCATCAATTCCTTCTCGTTCCAAAAGCCCATTCTATGGATCCGCAGCAGGTGGCGTTTAGAAATCAACATGGGAGGGAACAGAAGTGCAAGAAATAAACGACAATCGACACATACCTTGACTCCGAAGGTTGCCCAAAATCCAAACCCAAACACAGAGGTGACAAGTCCAGTGTTTCCAAGAACGCGGTAATACATGATCTGCTAGAATGTAAACTGACTGCTTTCAAAAGGATGCTCTCCCGACGGATTGTGAGACGACGAGGCCGCGGAAAGATACTTTGTTTCAGATCGTTTTGGGATGGAAGAACTTCTTGGAAATGTACAGGAAAATTCCACGCGAATTTAGTACTGCAGAAATCTCCAGATGACGTCACGGTACAAAGTCTCCGTAGAAATTTCCCGTTGGACCTCCATTGTGTTCCGAGGGTGTCAAGTGACTCCTATTTCCACTTTGGTGGACACCTCCAAGGATCCAGCATTTTTTGAAAAGCATCAATCTGCCCTCAGAAACTCTTTTCCGCCTTGCTTTGTCGAAAGAAAAGGCTCAAGGACTCTGAAAGTTTTGGAAACAGTGGTGCAGAGGATGTTTTTGCATCGATGTGCACCAGGAAGAATCGATCTTGGATGGACAAAATCTTTGACTAAACGGAATACTCAGGAAGGAAAAAACTGTGAATGGACAAGATAGCTAGATAGGGTTGCTCACAGAAAAGTGATGTCAATTCACAGTTTGTCGACGGAACAAGCTGTACAGTCACTCACATTCACAGTCAATTTCAGCCAACATGTTCACACAATACAACGTATAAACTCCCATCACCCAACTCTTTCTTCTCAAATACCGTCATGACCGCTTCCAAAGCTTTTACGACCAGAAGCAATGATGGGATCACGATCACCAACATCTCCGCTTCCTCAACCATGAGTACTACAACTACTAGTTCTTCTACTAGTACTAGCATTGCTAACAACAGTGTTGCGATCCTCTCTCCTGAATCCACCGATATCCTCTGTGGAAGAGGAAATGTGTACTCAAGGCACCCTGGCAACCAAGTGTTCAACGACAAAGTTTTCAAAAGTCTTCATGACTACACTGAAGCGACGTCACGTCTTGCCAAGAGTTTCATTGTCAACTCTGTGGCCAATGACCTCAAAGCCGCAGGACACCGATTCATCAAACCAAACAAAGCCACAGGCCTTTGGTACGAGCTTGGTAGAGATGCTATTCATGAGAAAGTCGGGCACGCCATTCGGGATCTTATGAAACACTTGAACAACAACAAGTCCTCCTCAGTGAGCAGAACCAAAGGGGGAGGGGGGAGCAAGAATTCAAAAATAGTACAAGAACGCAATGGGACTGGAGTCACAACCACCATTCCAAGTGATACGACGAAGCAACACCAAGTGAAGAAACAAACAAGCAAGCAAGAGAAGAAATTGTCCCCCACCTCCTCCAGCACTCCGCCACCACCCTCCACAATCACTGTACCCTTCTTCCAAAAGGAGGATCAGCACCACTTCAGTCTCTGTGGCGCTCCCTCTGCTGGAAATATCCCGCTTCAGGAACACTCCAACGACACAGGGTTCTCATTGTTGCTATCGTCGCTGTGCTCGTTGGACACATTCCCTTTTCCGGAGCAGGAATGCCCTCCTCAGTATATGGGTAGTAGTGGTGCTGGTGCTTTTGGCTTCAGCGAACGCAAGTCCCCTTTCAGCGAAGAACTGGCGGTCCCCATGATGACACCATGGCCACGACAACCTCTGGATAATGGTACTCGTAGCAGCATCATTTGTCCCCTACCAGTAGCCTACCAGTAGGGGCACCGAACGACATCACGGATTTCGGTGAAGTCAGAATAGTTCTTGGTTGCTTGGGTTCCCGCAATATGGAGTTGACTGGTAGGATTGCATTCTGTTAGGCGCTCGCTGCCAGTAAATCTATTTACTACATGCTTTTTCACGAGATTTGTTTTTACTACTAACACTACTAGCTAGACTAGTACTAACTACCACTAACTAGAAACGTACTAACTCCAACACTAAAATTGTTAAAGTTAGTAGTACCAACACTAAAATTGTTAATCCTTTGATTTGGCTGCATATTCTTGTTTGAAATGCGGAACTTGTGCAGGTTGTGCTAGCGCTGCGTTCATACTTACTGGGCTTACTGTGGTGCCATACACTACCAGCCACCTCGTAGCTCCTTGTTGCTGTAACAACGACAGGGCAGTTACAGTTTTCTGGGCACTTCACAACATCATCATGATGATGGTGTTGATTTTGCAGTAGTTCTTGTTGATGCGACGAACAACATTACACTATGGTTGTAGCTTTACGACTAGGTTATTGCCCCGAGTGCTATACAAAATCTGGAATATATTTGCCTGCGCCTACGGTTTTGAGTGATGATGAGTACCGAGTTGGGGGGGTCAAGAAGTGATAGACTCAGTGGATTGCTTTTGTGCAACATGACGATTCATTATTCCGCTATGTGTGAATCACCAAGAAAAGCGTCCTTCTTGGCAGGACGATCGCCGTAGTACAAGTTATTAGTTTTGTGAGCATCATGGCATTGGAAAATAAGTTTGGGGTAAGATATGAAAGGGTCTCGCGAAACTACGATAGGTAGTCGAAACGGACCAACCGGACCAACCGGACCAACAACCACAGGTCGACTATTCGACACACAAAAAAGGATAGCACCCAAAAGCCATTGCAACATCTGCCAATAGCACTACCTATCTGTCGAAATGATTGCCATCAACTATATTCATACACCAGAACCAACCGACATCCTTTGTGGGAGAGGAAACATTTACGTCAAACACCATGGCAACATTGTGTTCAACGAAACAATAGCCCAAAACGTGGCATCATACTCTCAAGCTCCAACTCGACAAGCCAAGAGCAATGTTGTTGCCTCCATCATTTCGCAGCTCAAGTCCAATGGACACCGATTCATCAAACTCGACAAACTCAAGGGTACATGGTACGAGCTTGATCGCGATAGCACCCACGATAAGGTCGGCCATGCCATTCGAGACCTGGCGAAAACCTTGCAGTCGGGAGGCAAAACGGCAACAAAGAAACGAACAATCAACCAACTCAAGAGCACAGTCGCAAAGCCTTCTGCACCTTCAAAAAAGGATATCCCCATGGATCCCATGAATTCCGGTTTCAACGCCTTGGTTGTCGACATGCAGAACTTCCACCAAAATTCCAGAGGGCAGCCTTTTTCTTTTCCCCTCCCCGATGCAGGTTCCGAACTGTTTCCTCCGGATGGCGAATCCACAGCACCATCGCATCGATCGCCTTGTAATTCCCCGGAGCTGGACTGTCTCGCGGGCGGACATGACGCCTTGGCCGCGGCTGGTCCTGCCATGCCACAAAATCCAGGAGCGCATTTTTTGGAGATGCCCGCCGGAGAACAACACGACAGCCAACTTGCTCCGCTACCCTTGGAAATCGAGCCACAAATGGATGCAGGAGAGATCAAAATGGTATTGGATTGTCTGGGGATGAACAAACCGTCTGGAGATCACTGCTGAAACACAACGACCAACCGAAAGGGACAGCCCTTCAAGAAATTCGGGGAAGTCAAAATCTGACTCTGGGATGCTCATTCACATCAACGGAGAATGTGCGGTTTCATTGAAATAATCATAAAACCATAACCAATGAGGTTCCTCACAGCTACGAAGTATTCTCGAGTTTCAACTGTAGCATGACTTTGAAATCTGCACGCCGCGTTGGTTGACGACGATGAATAACTTGTAGTCGTCTCTAGTGCACAATCTTCATCCGTTCCACTCTAAACTTCTTCATCCATTATGTTCAGTACCAAAGTCTCACACCATCTAGTTGCATGGTTTTGAAATTGGGTGACTCTCTGACATGATAATCGACGATGGAATCAATTCATCTTGGACTTCAAGATTTTGTTGTTGTCTCCCTGCATGAATCCCTGGAATTGTTCGTCCGTGGACCGTAACAGTCAAGTTAGTCGGTAGGAGTACCCGGGGGTATCAAGTGGGTCTTGCGCAGAGTATGTGCTTGCAAGCGTGATTAAATGCCTAAGTATTGTTGTAGAAATTGGCCAAGATTATGACTGCCGTGGTGTGAAATCCCATACTACAACCAACAATTCATTTGGTCGGGTGGGAATCTCCAAATGGCTGGCCCGTCGGACGTGCCAAAAATCTCACAGGATATCTAAGTGAAGAGTTGATTACGGTGAAATATATAGGCCAACTCATGTCGCATCGGGGTCCCATCCGCCCCACCTCACTGTCATCTCGTGACCGCCGTGTGCCAAACGGAATGCCTGTTTCTGCGTTGTATCGTGAAAGACAAACCATCAAAAAATAATCACAACCCAACCTCGGACGCGAGGGTGGTGAGGGGACTGTCGAACTTACTAGCTAGGACTGTTTTCTGGCGGCATCCAGGACCAGATCTTTTTCTTCCTCTTGAAAAACGGAATTCATTGGACAAGCCTGTGTTCTAGTCGATGCAGACTGCTGCCAAAGTTCCAAAACAAGCAAGAATGACAACGGAAACAATGGAAGAAATTGCAACAACAACTCCTACCAATATGGAGAATGCTAACGGTGAAACGGAAGGTTTGGCCACACAGACTCCCAACCATCAGACTTCAGATACCTCGACGAGTGGTCTCACTCCTAACATCCTTCCCAACCGACCGGAAAGAGATATTGCCAGAGATAAGAAACGAATCTTGGAGATTTGCTACGGTTCTGACAAGGAGTCTGGGGAGCATGGCAAAAAATCCAAAGACAAATCTAAGAAGAAGTCCAAAAAGAAGAGCTCATCTGAGAAAACTGAAAAGTCCGACAAAGACAAGAAAGAAGGTTCCAAGGAACGCAAAGAAGGAAGCAAGAAAAAGAAGCGCACCGCGCCCGTGGATCCAGAAAAGGTAGAAGCTGACTTGGAAGGAGACCCGGCAACCGCCACAGAGCCCAAAGAAAAGAAGAAAAAGAAGCGCAAAAAGAAAAAGAAACCAAAGGCTCCTGTGCCACGTGATAAAACAGGGAAGGTGAAGCGCAAGCGTTTGAAGGTCAAAGACCGACATCGCGTAGTCAAAAAGCACTTGATCAAAAAGGGGCGCGACTTCCAGCTTGGTTTGGAAGTCTTCAATGAAGGCGAAGACGAGCAGAGCTCGCAAAGTTTGGCTAATGACTTGGAAATGGACGAAGAATACATTGAAGTCGAAGAGGGTGAAGAGGGAGAATATGCCGACGACGACGATGAATCAGACAGCGACGACGAAGAATACGAGGACGATGAAGAATACGAAGAAGATGGATTGGAAATGCCCAGGGAATCTCCTGCTGGTGTTTTTGTGGAGAAAGGGCGTTGGTCCAATCGCCAGTGTGTGATGTTCATGCTCCTTATTGTGTTTATTTCGGTGGGTGTCGGGATCGTCCTGGGTTTTATGGTGTTTGGTGGTTCATCATCTCCAACATCACCTACGCCGGCACCGACTCAAGCCATCACGAATGCTCCCACAGTGGTTACTCCAACCACTCCTCCTACAAGCGCCCCACCTCCAGTGGATGTACCAACATCAGAGCCATCGCTTGACCCCACTGCAAGCCCTACAACATCCTGGGCCCCGACGGACACTGTTTCCCCTAGCGCAGCGCCTACGGTGTCACAACTTGCTGTATTTGCACAAATCGTCGAGAGTATTTCACCCAATGTCACTGTTGCCGATTCAATCCAAGATCGTGCTGCTCGCTGGATTGTCAATGAGGACCCGCTGGGTTGGACAACTCTAGGAGCACGCCAGTTGATTGAGCGTTACATTTTGGTTGTCTTTTACTTGGCATTTGAGGGTGATTTGTGGTTTGTGAATTCTGGGTGGTTGACTCAGTTGTCGGTCTGTGACTGGTATGGAATTGCTTGCAATGAAGACGAGTATGTGACAGACATTGTCTTGGGTGCAGACGGACTGTTTGGGTCAATCCCAACGGAAATGTTCTACCTGTCCGATATCCTTTTGCTTTCTTTGGAATTGAACAGTCTGGAAGGGACTCTACCTACGGAGGTGGGATTGCTAACAGAACTCACAGGTCTGTTCTTGGGCACTGAGGCTTACAAGCTGTTAGAGGGTCCCATCCCGTCGGAGATTGGATTGTTGACATCACTGCAACATTTGAGTCTCCCACGCAACGGCATGACAGGAAGTATTCCGACCCAGGTCGGAGCATTGTCTCAACTGACGAAACTAGAACTCAACGACAACTACTTTGTCGGAAGGCTGCCGAGTGAACTAGGAAACTTGGAGAATATTGTGGAATGCAACCTTTGGGCCAACACACTGACAGGTCCCATTCCGACAGAAATTGTCCGAATGGGTCAAGTGACCAGTCTGGTGATGAGCAGCAACGCGTTGACGGGAACTCTGCCTACAGCCATCAATGAGCTCAGCTCGATGATCACATTTTCTATTGGAAGCAACGAAATCAATGGGCCTATCCCGACTACCGTTGGACTTTTGCCCAAGATTGAAAATTTATGGCTGGAAGACAACGAGATTACAGGAACGATTCCCACAGCGCTGGGTCAACTCTCAGACACACTGCAGCTTCTGTTCCTGGGATCCAACAACCTATCGGGATCTATCCCAAGCGAACTCGGAAGACTTTCGTTGTTGAATTGGTTGGATCTATCCTCGAACCAACTTACTGGAACCGTACCTGCTGAGGTACTTCAACTGACGAACCGAACGATTGTGGACTATTACGACAACGAAATAGTAGAGTAGTATGACAACATCATACAGTAGTACCGGTAGATGAACAAAGCAAAGAAGTACAGTAGTACAGTATGTTGGTTCCAAACGTGGTATTTGATAGTAGTGTAGTAGGTGCCGCATCATCATCACTTTGTGACGAATCTTTTTGGGGGTTGACAGTTGACACCTATTCACAAAGAATCCCAGCACAAATTCGTTCTTCATTATTCGATGAAGGTGGTTGACGTTCCAATTCTTTCGCCTTTTGCCTCATGACTGGTTCACGAATGAAGGGCTGCAGGATGGATGGAAAGATACACGCCGCACAAACTACACGCAAAAATACGTACACGCGTCAAAACGCAAAACACTCGAGGCAACAACGTACAGGATAAAGGCAATCGTTTCCAGCACTCTTACGATTTCGCAGTGTCTTGTGAGTACACTACAATGTCTTTGAGTGATCTGGACAATGTATGTACTAGCAGTACTGGAAGTAGCGTGGTGGATGGGTTGAGAACATGTGCAGAGAGTTATAGTGCAAGTAGTAGCGACAGTGGGGCTCATGTGATTGCTTCTTTGGAATCCTCGCGGTGGTTCTTTCTGTCGTGGTCTTCTGTGTTTAGTTTTCTCTTGGGTGCCAGTTTTGTAGGATTGATTTGGGTTTGGCAAGTCTTGGCGACTGCTTTGCCACAAGGAGAGAATGTACTGGATACCGATGAAGCCAGCTGGATTGAACCTTGGAATGCACTCATGTCTGATTTCCGTGCTAGAATTGGAGAACTTCCCTATAAACCAGGAGTCAAACGTCGGCGCCATCGATGGCCTTGGGAAACCCAGCGGCGTCGACACTCGATGGAATTAGGAAATGGTGTTGCATCTCCGAAGCAAGTCAATTCCGATGGTTCCTACAACAAGCAACCAAATTCGCCACTTCTCTCTCCTACAAAAGAGCAACAATATTCACGTGCTCTATCGAGCGACGGGAGCTACGAAACTGCAGATGATTTTGATACTGAGCGACTGCAAATACCGTCAGTCTCCAAACTTTCGTTGAATGATTCCACTCGCACAAGCGACAAAAACTACGATACAGTACCGTTGTCCTCCCTTCAACACCCGGACGATGACCACAATCTCCGAGAAAAAGATATATGTATCGGAAGTATATTTGGTTTGGATGTAGGTGGAACATTGGCCAAGTTGATCTATTTTAAACCCAATCCATCCAAACTGAAACCACTCGCGAACTCGCATCTGGATTTGCACATGGGACCCGCATCGTTAGGAGGGCGTTCTGGGTGGACTCCATCCATTCAAACCAGTCGTTCCGAATCCTCGACGGCGGGTACCAACCCAACCAGTAAGTCAACCTTTCGAATAACGGGAGAAGTGCTGAGCCCCTTCGACGTGCTGGCCCGCCCCAAATTGACTCGCAGTCGATCCCTGTCTCTGGGGTGCATGGCACGTTTCAAAGAGTTCGCCATGGATGATCCAGAGAATGATTTCGAAGAGAAGCCGTCTACACCTCAGCACAACTCGACAAAACCGGAAGACCGACGAAGAGCCTACCGACCCATGTTGTCCATGGGAACATCCATGGATTTGGCCGATTCCAAAAAATCAGTCGTATACACCAAGGAACATAAAGTGAACGCCTTTAGTAAAACCAAAGTGTCCTTTGCCGAAAGCGAAGGGAACACATCTGATGATGATGAATACTTCCAAGAATCACCGCTCAAAAAAGGGGACCCTCCTGATTTGCCACCGGCGCCAACTCAACGCAAGAGTCGATCAATATCGGAACCCAGTCAACCAGGAAGTCGCCTTATTGCATCCAAAAGCATGATTGATCTGACGTCGCGGTCGCAACAAAAGGCCGCGGCACTCGACAAATTTTACAACTTTGCCAAGAGTTTGGATGCTGAGAGCCATGTTGCGGACCACCATTTGCGATTCTATTCTCGAGAACTAGGAGGAGAGTTCCATTTTCTTCGTTTCGAAAGTCGCCGGCTGCGACATACCATGGATTTGATTCGTCTTCACAACCTTCACTTGAACATTTCCAAAATGGGAGCAACCGGTGGTGGAGCGCACAAATACGCCGACGAGTTTGATCAATTGCTCGGAATTTACATGGACAAACAAGAAGAACTCGATAGCTTGGTAGCCGGTATGCAATTTGTTCTTGCTACGGTCGTTGGGGAATGTTATACCTTTTGGCCAAATAATAAACCCCCCACAGGAGGCACCAGCAGCACAGCAACCCCAGATGACGAGAAACCTATTTCCATTGAGGACCCCCTTTCGGATGATGAACTTGGAGCACCACCATCCCATGACTCTTGGGATATGGACCATGAATCCAAAATCAAGGCAACAGAATCCGCCGACAAGGGCGCAACCAAAAAAGCTCGAATAGATGAATGGTGGTGGTCAAGAAAAGTCCAACGAGATGCAGTGTCCTACTCTTCTGCCTACCCCTACATGCTGGTCACGATCGGAACAGGAGTTTCCATTTTGCGGGTCGATGGACCTCGCAAACACGAACGTATTTCTGGTTCTACCATTGGAGGAGGTACCTATTGGGGTCTGATGCGGCTGTTGACGGATGTGGAAGACTTTGATGACGTGTTGACCCTTGCGGAAAAAGGTGATCCTGGCAAAGTCGACATGATGGTTGGAGATATCTATGGTGGAAACAGTGATGCTCTGGAAAAACTCGGTCTTCCCAGTAACATTGTCGCGTCGTCGTTTGGAAAACTGGTGGCCAAAGAAGACCCTGCTGCAGGTTTGGAACAAGAGGATCTGGCTCGTGCTTTGTTGCTCATGATCACCAACAATATTGGACAAGTTGCATACCTCAACGCTAAGCTGCACAAGACACGGCGCATCTTTTTTGTTGGGAATTTCTTGAGAAGCAACGTCATTTCGCAACGACGCTTGAGCTTTGCCATCAACTACTGGTCCAAAGGAGAAATGGAAGCCTTGTTTTTGGAACATGAAGGATACTTTGGTGCACTTGGTGCGTTTCTAATGTCTCAGAATATCTCACAGGATGAGGAAGGTTTCTTTCAGTGGGATCAGGACAAGGTGTCCTCTGGTGATCTGTCATCCTCGGTGGATTCCAAATCCAAACAATCAAACTTCATCCACCGCCGTCGCCAAACTTTTGATACGTAGGTTCTACCCCTGGCTAAAACGTCATCGTAGGCAATGATCAATGTACTAGAATATTATCACATACTCCTCTATCGCTCTATGGCGCCTTGCGGCAAATGAAATGTGGAATGTCCAGCCACGATACCGTGACGAACAACTAAATATTGGAATAGGAATGTTCAGACCCCGAGTCTGATTCAATGGCTTGATACCGTGTCTTTGCACCTCCATGGAATCCCTTGAGCGACACAAGACCAGTGGAATCGTCAGAGGCAGAATCAGCAGACAAAACATCTTGCAAGTCTTGATAGGACACTTCGCGCTTTCCCATGCGCCTCAGGTAAGCTCGAACAGTCAGCATGATACAGATTGTAACAAGAACCCCCATCATGATCGTTCCCGTGAAGCTATGGTCGCTCGTTTCTTTGGAGATAATGGATCCAGCATTGATGGCCTTGCAAGTAAAATCCTTCGATGCTTTGGCGGCAGGACATTTCCCAAACGCGAACTTGTCTGCCTCCCACGTAATCGATGCCAATGCTGGGAATCCTTCAGGACATTTGGATCGTCCTTCACGATCAACAATGAAATCGTCCATGGTAGTCCCGTTGATGGTCTTTGCATCGTCACTGTAGGCTTGTTGCAAAGCGTTGAATGCTGGCAATGCATGATACTTGCAATTAACGTCAATGTCATCACATTCTTCGGGTGAAAAGAAACCTGCGAAATGGTGAAGCAATATCGCACGTGAGAAACATCATCTTGATAAACAGACGTACAAAGTCAACCCGTCAAACCTACCAATTCCATAGTCTTGCTTGCCAAACTTTGTGAATGGATATGGCGATTCGTTGGCAGCATTCGCATACTCCATGGAGTATTCAAAAGCAAACCCACCAGCAAAGAGATCATGCAAGTCTTGTTCGCGGAGCATCCATTTGGCCTGGTAGAACGTTCTTTGGCCTTCGTAACTGTCGACAGTTGGAAAGTACTCCGAGAGGCAACCAAACTCGGTCAACAAGACAGGGATTGAGAGATTGTACGACTGGAAGCTGTCTCGGAGTGCCCGCAAGCCAAGGGCGTCCTTGTAATGGGTTACATTGCTGCAATGGACATAGGAATTCAAGCCATACCACTCAGCATACTCAAATGGATCATCAGGGTCTTCTTGACAGTTGTAATACATGGTATTCGAATCCCGATCCGAATCGGCGGCGACCAAACCAACAGGTACTGGGCGCATCGTCTCCGAGCACGAGTTCACATAAGCTCGCATATCTCGAATGAACTTCTTTTGGCATGGAGCATTCCACTGGGGTTGATTTGGAGGTGCAAAGTGGTTGACTTCGTTTCCTGCCGAAAACGCCAATGTATTGGGGTACTTGGCGAAGGCGTTAATGACAGCTTGTCCTTGAGCCTTGAGCTCTGGTGGATAGCAATCTCCAGAAGGATAGGCATTATCTCTGGTGATAGCACATGTTGGGCAGTCATGAGCCAGAGCTACAACAACGTAAATCCCAGCAGATTCTAGTGCACACATAAAGGAATCATGGTTCTCTGAGGCATTCACAGCATAGAGTCGAATGGCGTTGACACCCAGTTGTTCGAAGAAAGGAATATCTCGCTTCCAGATGTGACTGTGTTCATCAGTGTAGTAATCTACAGAGTTTGCGTTGAGATCCCCATGGTTAGGACGAGGGTAGTAGTCAATTCCTTTGATGACAACTTCATCGCCTGTCCCAGAATCAAAGAATTTGTATCCTTGGATGAGCAAAGGATCCAATGACGCCACTTCACTCGACATCAACCAACATAGAGAACAGACATACAAACAGAAGGAAAGAAACTGCATGGTAGTGTGTTAGACGGTACAGTGTGGTGGTTCAACAAGACTTTCTCAGAAACTGGACTGCTGATCCATCCAATTTGGAGCATGTGACAAAGAAGATGTTGGAAACAATTTCCCGCTCTCGTTCCTCCCACGTCGCGTCTTAACTCTCAATATTCGGATACCCACGGAGTTGACAAATTACTATAGATAAGCGATGTCACTACGACATCGACTTTGGTTCCTCGGGGCATCAACCTCCAACCGTCATATCCCAGTCGTGGCGTGCTACGTGCTGCTCTCGTTCGAATCTGATGACAAATTGGAAGGATTCAAATTGATCCTATTTTCTACTAACGTACTAACGTATGTTCTATTCTCGACCTCTCAGAAACCCAGTCCACTTCTTTCTGGTCTCCTCGTCAACCGTCGTCTGCCTGTCCCAGCAGAACAAAAGTCTCATTCTTGTATTTGGCAACAAAAAACAACATGGTAGTCTGGATGGTTTTAGTTAGCGAGTTTACATACTACATTGACGAGCCAATTCTTCATGCTCAGAAATCTTTCGTCCGTACTTGCCAGCGTCCCAAGGATAGCAATTCCAGTGATCCTCTACATCCTCCGCGGCGTAATATGGAACATCGTCCGGAAGAGCTCCCCGTTTTGGTTTCAATTTGTTATGAACAACACAGCATGCAATACTGGCTGGTTTGCAGCGCTTCAAGACTTCTTCCACAGCGTATTGCAATGTTGTTCGAGTGTCGTCCACTTCGTCGACAATCAGAACATTTCCCCCTTGAACCAATTGGCCAGGCTCACTTTTCTCGTCGAACCATTGATGGCAGACAACGCCCTTTTCGCGGATAGAATTTGTTTTGTCGTCATAAAGTTCCAGACTGACGGCCAGAATAGGAATTTTCAATTCACTTCGAAGAATTCGGGCAGGTAGGTAGCCTCCGCCTCCAATAGCGATCATGACAGTGGGGCGGAACTCCTTTTCTAGCACTGGAGCCAATTCCGCAATAACATCGTGGATGTCGGCATAGCTGTAGTAGACTTTTCCGTCTGGGGCAGGAGTTTTGGCTGGCATGATATTGTTGTTGTTGTCGTGTGTTCGTTGGCAGGTGCAAAGCGTGTTCTTTTGTGAAGAAATTAATGGTTGGACGCTGTTTCTCGGAGTGTGCACCGAAGGTGGAAAACTGTTCGCACTTGAAAAAACCCGAACCAAAAAAGCTTGAAATCACCAAGCTCGTATCAAGCCCAATCACACACTTGGTATCATGTTGTTTGCAACGACCAAAGGTATCTAGATGTAAGAATCAGCTTTACAGATAGAAATTATCTTGCCAATCGAATCACCACTTGGATGATAGCAAATATTGACCATTTAGAATGACCAATGTGTAGGCACTCAGTCACAATCAACAACGATATTCACATTTGGAAAAGAGGGCAACGTTATTGGATTGAGTGGATCATAAATCATGAAACATTCTGATGCATTAGTTCTTGGCCTTTCCATCTTTGGTCAACAAAACACCATACAACTCGGGCCGTCGGTCGCGGAACAATCCCCATGCCAATCGAGTTTTGCGGTTCTCCACAGGATCGATTGTGTGAGTCATGATTGTGTATGGCTTGCTGGCGTCATTTCCCTCGGTGGCATGTTGGACAAGTGCTCCAGTTTCGTCTGCGATAAAGGAGCGACCGTAGAAATGAATTCGTTGCTTCTCCGAACCATCCTCGTTCAACAAAATTTCAGTACCATAACGGTTGCTAGCAACCAAGGGGACCATCTGGAAGCAAGCAGGAGATTCAATATATAAATTGAGAATCTGACAAAAAAAAATCGACTTGCGCCCAACATGCACGAAGAATGAGTCCACTTACATTTGCGGCAGCATGGCCTTGCATAGCTCGTTGCCAATGGTCTGCAGAATTGATTGTGGGATCTTGGGGTTCGGACCCAATAGCCGTAGGGTAGAGCAACACGTCTGCTCCTTGCAACGCCATGGCGCGGGCACTTTCTGGAAACCATTGATCCCAGCAAATAGCTACACCAACCTTACCAACACTAGTGTCCCATACGCGGAACCCAGTGTCGCCAGGAGAGAAATAGAATTTTTCTTGATATCCAGTTCCATCGGGAATGTGAGACTTGCGGTACTTTCCCAAAATGGAACCATCGGAATCAATCATGACAACGGTATTGTAAAGCGCATTGTTGGTACGCTCGTAGAGAGAAACAGGCAATACCACTTTGTATTCTTTGGCCAACTCTTGCATCCGACGGACAATGAAGCAAGAACCTTCGACGTCGTCGCAGGCCAAACCCATCAGGGAGGCCACTTGAGATTGGCAAAAGTAAGGTCCAAGGAAAAGTTCGGGAAGCAAAATCAAGTTAGCCCCGTGCTCTTTTGCCGCTTTGGGAACAATTTCTTGTGCCATGGCCCAAAAGGAATCAACAGAACTGCTCTCCATGCCGGCCGCTGTAAATTGTACGGCAGCAGCCACAAAAGATCCTCCAGTGCTACCCGAAGAAGAAGCTGGAGTAAAAGGAGCTGCAGCAGTGACCTTTGCTTGCTCAGCCGAAAGAAGTGTCTCGAAAGATCCGATGAGTGTGCTGGGAGTGTAGGAGTAAGAATCAGACATGTTGTTGCTGGGGTGGTTTTGACGGCGTGTTGTGATCTTTTTTTGGATTGTGGATTGTTGTTGTCCAGGATTTTCGTGGCATTACAAACGTGAGAAGTCTACGACGTACTCAGTACGGTACTACGGCTAGTGGGAGTCGAGAGTGCCGTACCTGTCGGAGTTGGAAAGTTTGGTTTCGTGAAGGTAGTTGGGCTCCTTGTACACAACACAGGATGGACAAGCTGACAAAATATAGAATATGATGTACTTCACGAGATCATGATGCCTAATGATGATTAATTTGTTGTTGAGTAACAAATCAGTAGGGGTGCAACTCGTATACTGCTATCAAACCTTGCCGCCTAATAACCAGCAATTGCTACCGCATAGTAGCACTACTTGGAGTCTCATCACATTGTTTCGTGACACAGGAAGATGGGTTGTTGTTTGTCCGAGGTATGTAACACTCGTGTGTACCTCATCTCGTAGAGATATTATTTGTTACAAAGTACTAGTAGTCCATTACGTTATGTTTGTACATAGTACGTACTGTCAATATCATCGTACCTCCAACGGTCATGACTGGCGCATTGGTTTTGTTGTTGGCACGCCAACCAACCATGGTGTTTTTGTGTATCTTCGGCTCCAATTCAGCACCATCAAGTTGTGCTAGTGGAATGATATGAACAAACATGGACGACCGCCTTGGCAAACAGCAAATGATGGTTGATCTGGTACTGTTAGAGTGGTTTGTTGGCACCGATGGTGGTCGTGATCTCGCAACGACATTGCTCACTGTTTCCGAGGGAAACAGCATCACCACATCATTCAACAGGAGAAGCTTCACCATATTATGGGCTGCGGACATGTCATACCAACCACCACAAATGCTACTGCTACTTCCTTTGCTCGTCCTCCCCCCCCCTCACTTCCTTTCCAATTAGCATTGGAGAAGATTCAAGATGTTGGTCACTCTTTTCTTGTTCCTCCGGGAGAAGTTTGTTTTGTCGCAGCAATGCCCAAATGGATTGGAAAGCCGGTTTTACACAACAACAACAACGCGAATCCCAGTCACGGTGGTGCACGAACTCGTTGTCTTTCACGTCTACAACCGGTAGTATAGAACAGGTGCAGTATTGTATTGTATTTATGGAAAAGACGAGAGTAAATAATAGTTAGTACTAACGTTAGTACTACTGTAACAGTAAGAAACACTACTACAGGAGGTGCAGCAAGAAGCTTGTAGCTTGTACTAGTAGGTCACTTTCGACTACCACAGTAATAAGTAAAAGTAGCCGGGGGTTGGTGGTGGTGGTGGTGGATTTGGCGTAATACCACGAGTAACGTTGGTAGCACCACGCACCACAGGAGGCGTTGTTGGTGGTGCACTATCATCACCAGCAGAACAAAAATACTAACGTTAGTAATTATGATAACAGAGCACCACAAGCCACAAGGACATCCAAACATCGTAGACATTATTATAATTTACAAGCATTGATGTTGGCATTCACCTATGGTTGGTATCTAAGATTCTCCAAGAAGTGGGCTGTAACTACCGATTTCACATGATGATAATGGATAGTATTGTGAGCCTGCGAGGCGTCATTTTCTCGATGAATGCCCCTGCCATTCCTTTCGCGCCTTCACTAGTGAATGCATTCATATGCCTATGCAACTTTGGATTACCAATTTGGATTACCAATTGGTGTCGGAATCTCGCCTGCCGATCCTCGTCGTAGTAAGAATCATCATCAAGTTGTTGTAAACATTCCGGCGAATATTGCGTCCCACCATTCTTTTGATAAAGAAGAGTACCGGAACCACTCCCGAGCTCACAACTTGGCGAAAATCTGCGTAGCGACGATTCTCAGCAGCAGGTGGTGAGTATCGCCACAAACATGTGCATATGATCGACTTCCAGCATGCGAAGATAACTCATTTCGCGTACTTCCCCACAGGTGTTGACAGAACTACTCATTCCTATTTACAATGAGAGCTCATCTCCAACAGGTATTTCTACTACTGTTGTTGCAATGGTCATCATTGACGGGCTTGGTGAATGTGGTTCTAGCCGTAAGGCCTACAGATGCTCCGTCAATGAGTTCTGCACCCTCTGAGTCAACTCTTGTGTGCTTCGTTGGCTCCTACTCATTGTGGCAATGGACCGGATCACACGAAACCTCCTTCTGGGAACTGTGGCAATGATGGAGGTAACGGTAACGCCAATGGAAAGGACAAGAGTGAGGCTCCGACAGTGGAACCCTCTGATAGCCCTTCCAAGTCACCAGAAGCGGCACCTTCTGAAAATCCAACATCGATGCCTTCTGATAGCCCTTCCAAGTCACCTGAAGCTGCACCTTCCGAGAACCCAACCTCGAAGCCCTTCCAAGTCGCCTGAAGCGGCACCTTCTGAAAATCCAACATCGATGCCTTCTGATAGCCCTTCCAGGTCACCTGAAGCTGCACCTTCCGAGAACCCAACCTCGTTGCCTTCTGATAGTCCTTCGAAGTCGCCTGAAGTTGCACCTTCTGAAAATCCAACATCGATGCCTTCTGATAGCCCTTCCAAGTCACCTGAAGCTGCACCTTCCGAGAACCCAACCTCGTTGCCTTCTGATAGTCCTTCGAAGTTGCCTGAAGCTGCACCTTCTGAAAATCCAACATCGATGCCTTCTGATAGCCCTTCCAAGTCACCTGAAGCTGCACCTTCCGATAGTCCTTCGAAGTCGCCTGAAGCTACACCTTCCGAAAATCCAACAGTCCTTCGAAGTCGCCCGAAGCTGTACCTTCCGAAAACCCAACTTCAGTGCCGTCTGACAGTCCTTCAAAGTCACCAGAAGCTGTACCTTCGGTAAATCCTACTTCGGTTCCTTCTGATGAGCCTAGTCATTCTCCAAATGCATTGCCATCTGTCATTCCATCTTTGACGCCATCTTCTGGAACGTTGCCACCTATCTCTGGTGGCCCAGGACCAGCCAGTTGTGACACCGTCCATGTCCCCAACTTCAGTACAAGTCCTCAGCGAAACTCCCACTATGCTATCTTCGTTGAGTCCCACCCATTGTGGCAATGGACCTGATCATACGAAACCTCCCTCTGGGAACTGTGGCAAGGGTGGAGGCAAGGACAAAGACAAGAGCGAGTCACCAACGTCACAACTCTCTGAAAACCCAACCTCAGTGCCTTCTGACAGTCCTTCAAAGTCACCAGAAGCTGTACCTTCGGAGAATCCTACCTCGGTTCCTTCTGATGAGCCTAGTCATTCTCCAAATGCATTGCCATCTGTCGTTCCGTCTTCGGCACCATCATCTCCCTCCCCATCTGTAAGCCCTCTAGTGGAGACTTTGCCACCTATTTCTGGTGGGCCAGGCCCCAGCACTGCGCCGGTGGCAATTGCTTCTTCGAATCCTACATCCATGCCTTCAAGAATGCCAAGTGTTTCGCCAGTAGCAGCGTCTTCAGACAGTCCGACATCTACTCCTTCAGGGTTGTCAATCTCCAACACCATGATTCCCATCTCAGGCGGACCAGGTCCAACAACGACACCACCCTCCCAGAGTCCTTCCAGTAGTGAGGCACCCTCGTCCCAACATGGTAAATCCAAGGGTTCCTCGAAGTCAGGCTCGAAAGGATACTCCATGGGAAAATCCAAGGGTCATTCCTCCAAGAAGCAGGCATTTGGTAAAGGTTACTTCAAGGGATCTTCTTCTAAGGCACCATCTTCCAAAGGATCGTCTTCGTCCAAGAAGTCCTCCTCCTTGACTCCGTCTTTGGCTCCCGTTGTCGTCTCCAGCAAAGAAGGAAAGGGTTTCAGCCGCTATTCCAGGGTTGGTGTTTATTATCCATCTCAATAAATTACAATGTCATCGATACATAAAATAAAATGATACGCGTGTCAATGAAATGTCAAACTTGTTGGTTGTCATCCCGATTACTGCGGTGCAAAAAGGCACAAAACACAACACCCACATAGCATTTTCGGAGAACGGGAGTTTTCAAAAGGGAAAGAGTTTAGAAGGAGTTTAGTGATGATGGTAAACAACCGTGATACGAGCACCTCCTGTGGCGGCACCACAGTCATTTTTATTTGAGAGCGCCACAAGTAGTGCCCCCACATCATCGTTTGATTACTACTACGAGTCAAGATTTTGATGCGATGGATCCTACTGTTGCTCACACCTCATTTCAATTATTTGTTCACTTCGATTCTCTCCACTGCATTCAAGAAACAAGACGAACCTGCCCTCATTCTTCTTGTTGTTTCCAGGAATGACATCATTTTCTTGTTGTGCTCCTGCTGTCACAGCATCATCACAACCCACAACGCATCCGGAATTGGGAACTTACTAATGACCAGCACCCATGTGAGGGTTATTGTATCAAGAAGGCCAATATCGCTCCGCACACTCCATGGTTGTCTGATCTTCCAACCATGGCGAAGGAGGAGTCCACCGAAAGAAGATGTGTTCCATTCTCTCGTCCTCGTGGACGGGCACCGATGTACTATACCATCATTCTCACCATGGCATGGAGGGATTACTAGTAGTAAGCAAATATCATTTTTGAAGAATACCAATGGGTTTGCTTGTCTGGTGGGACGGCTTTGATCAAAGAAGGAAAAAATGGCCGAAAAAACTATGCTGATTGGAACACCGTCACCACCAACTTGATGGATAAATCAACCAATACTACAAGGAACTCATACATGTTGCTGTAGCTAGTACTAGTAGCTCGATCAACAGGAGGAGGGTTGTGATACTATTGCACTCCTCCTGCTGCTTCTGCCTGGATCATGATGGCTGTGCCATGGGGGCGTTGCGCATTAACAGCAGGAGGAAGCATTATTCCCTAACGCCATCGTCCATGTTAGTACGTTCTACTATTACTGGTACTCTAGGCTCTCAGCCAAGAACTAGAACGAGGCCAGCACTACGAGTAGGAGGAGGAGGAGGAGGACGGTGACACGGTGAGAATGTGGTGAGAAACAAAAACAGGAATGATCCAGTTGGTATCTGTTTACGTCATTCTTGTTGCTGCGTGATGAGGACAGTAGCAGCCCCAGCACCACACCAGTAGCAGCAGGAACTTCTTCATAGGCACCAACAAGTTCCAGCCCAGAAGACCAATGCCGTCGTTGCACTGCTGTCTTGATACTTTGCTCACCGGAATATACCCAAACCCCTTTTTACCGTACAGTACCAGTACAACAGTACCCTAGGTAGTAGTAGAGGTAGAATGCCGGGGACCTCGTTCAGTACGAGTACAGTTCGTACGGCAGTCTTCTTTGGCGTGAAAGAACAACATTGCATCCGCCACCCACCCCACCGACCATCACAACAACAACACAACGTTGCTGCAGCAACAAGAAGGCGCTGTTGTGCAGACACGGTACGACGTACTCAGTAGAGTCATGCTACCATTTAACCCTTAATAGTAACGTATAGAGACCTGAAGTACCTACTTAACTACCGTCATGGCTTCTTTTAATATCAAACCCTCCTAAATATAGAAGGTGATTCGATACAAATGTCTGAAGTCGCAAGCTAAAAGTGCCGTTTCCATGGCCAGTGACCAAAAGGGCACTTCTTTCTTCACAAGCGCCATGACAAACTGTGAATCAATCTACTAGAAAATACTACGGTATTTGGACTCGCTCTTTACCGCCAGATTAAAGTCAAAGAAAATCTTTCGAGACGATGATGAAAAAAAGACCACCCTCCTGAGCTTCTCGAATAGACAAACACTGGGGGAAGGAAGAGAAGAGAAGATAAAGAACCAACGCCACTCCTAGTTCTAACGCTAGTAGGAAGTGCGATATTAAATTTGTGGATTTCTCAGTACAAACTCTGTTGATTTTGAAGGCTGAAGCAAAGACTCGATTCTGATGTGAGGCAGCTGCCGTAGTGCTTTGGAAAAGAAGATGCGAATCTTTCAAACACCCAAACAAACCACTGCCTTTTGGAGAATTATAATGGCGTTTTAGTAGTCCTAGTAACTGTGAATGAATTTGGTCATCACACGACGAGAACCGAGGAGGCCAGCACGTGCATCTCATCTCTCGACAAATTCCCGCCAGACCCACGATAACAACCTGTGAGACGCTGGTTACTCCTCCTCCTCCTCCTCCCCACCAGCCACCAGCAGCTCTCTTTGTCGTCGGGCGGAGATTGACAGATTCTCATGTTACCTAGATCCCGTTGCCTTGATACGGCCCGTGCGCATCTTCTAGATGATAACAAAGATTTGGAGACAGTGTTGACGCAACGGAAAACTAAGCCTATCTACATTCTACAGGAGTGCCCGATCCACCACCTCCTCCGTCATCCAAAAAAGACTCTACTTGTGCTCTTCTAGAGAGTGCTGCTACAACACTAGTACTACAGGAGTGGTACAGCCAAAAATTTGTCCCCAACTTGAAGATTTGCAAAAGAAATTCTCCTCCCGCCATCCGTTGTTAGTGCCTCGAGAGCGTGCGATTCCTATATTCTTGGACAACGGGTGGTGTAAAAAACATGTTTCAAATGAACTAGAATGGAATAGATAGAAATTTGGGGAGCGGCAAGCAGTTTCAGAGTGTCATGGGCAATACCATCAGCCATTCCAGCGAGCCTGCTGAACATCAGCATTGGTATTGATGTTCCTGCAACAGAAATTTTGGAACAAGCTGTGCAGTATCCACCAGCAGATCTTCTTCCATTCAGTCTTCCACTGACCGCCCATACTCGGTAGTACTACCCCATTCACTTTTGGATCTCATAATTTTGGATACTGACGATCATTGTCCATACTACTTTTCCTGTGGTACGTAACCGACGACAACAAAATGAGGATACTACTACATCAAGAATGCCGATGATCATCATGATACTTTCTTGACACCACAACTCTAACAAATCACCGTGCTTCTTCTTAATCTACTACTACAGGTTCAGATCTTTGTTACTAACTTTACACTCACAAGAATACTAAGAACGACAACAACATGAAGTCCTCTATCTTCCAACTTTTCCTTATCGCTGCCTTGTCTACTGCTGGTGCCTTTGAGTACGATCCTCGGGGATTGAAGGGAACCAAGACCACTGCTTCTCCTACCAGAATGCCCTCAATGACTCCTGTCCACCACCACAGTGGTGGTGAAGGAGGAGGCGAAGGTGGACGAGGAGAAGGTGAAGGAGGTGAAGGTGGACGAGGAGAAGGTGAAGGAGGTGAAGGTGGACGAGGAGAAGGTGAAGGAGGCGAAGGTGGACGAGGAGAAGGTGGACGAGGAGAAGGTGAAGGAGGCGAAGGTGGACGAGGAGGTGAAGGAGGACGACCAGCACCTGTCACCCCTGCTCCTACCGGTGCCCCTACCAAGGCTCCCAAGTCCAAGGGAAAGGGCGGACGCCGACGCGCCTACTAAATTACTATCATGGTGGTGGTCGCCGTCGAGAATGACTTTTTCATTCTGCAGCAGCTAGTACCTAGTGTGATCCTCTCTTCCTGTTGTTGGTGGTTTCGGTTCGATACAGCTCGCTCCTCTTTCGTTTTCTTTGTCTTGTTGTGCTGCTTCTTCTTGTCGTCGTTGGAGCACGAAGGATCATGAGAGGATGAAGGATGATCTTGTTGTTTGGCCATCCACCAAGGAAGACTTATTGTTGATTCATAGTAATTTCTCTAAAAATGAAGTATGACCCATACAGTACACTACCTATTGAGTAGTATGAGTATCCGTATTCGTATCGTATTCGCATCGAATCGTACACTGGACCACCGTATCATTGTTTGTCGTGCATGATGGTTGCATCGTCGGCTGTCACGACGTCACACATCATCTCTAATCCATAAAAATATGCAGCAGCAGCCTCAGTACTACTTGCGATTGGTGGCACCTGGTCCACGTTCGCGTCGTGCGCAGTAACTCACAAAGTCGTTCCAGTCCATGATCCGCATAAGGTCGTCAAGATCATCTGAGCCGAAGCACACACCCTCATGTAGTGCTAGTTCCAAGTCCATGTGGTCACAGAGCTGCCCTTTGGTCTGGTCTCCCAAAGAAGAACAACGAAATTCTGCAGGAGAGTATACAGTGTTCGTCTGGATGCCTTCCAGTGTCGGGTTGTTGGCAATCATATCCAGAGCGACGGTTTCCTCAACCCCCCTCCATTCATGTGTTTCATTGTGAAATGAATAAGTTGTATGAGGTTGGCCATCTGTGAAATGAAGAAAGTACGGGCGGTCGACGTCGGTGCTCTGCTCCTCGAGCCTCCTCTTTGACGGAACGTTGCTGTAAACCGTTGTAACAAGAGTGCATGCTACCATGAATATGAGCATGAGACTCGTCAACATACATGTTGTGTGCACGCAAAAAGGCCGGGGGGGAGACATGATAGTATTGAGTAGTTGTATACCAAAGAACAAGAGTTGGTGTCACCAGGGTTTAACTTACTATTTGTTGTCGGGGGCTCGTTTCGGTCGCGTAGTAGTTGCGTTCCTTGAGGTTCAACTACCGTAGTCGTCAATTATATTTAAAATGCAAACGCTGTTGTGCGGACACCGGTATCGTCGTTCGAAAAGGCTTTCGTTGTTGTTGAGCGACGGCGTTGTTGTGTTGTTGTCGCAAGAATTTCCGGCGGCGGCTCCGGATCCTGCAGTCATAGTAGTCCAGAGTCATTCCAGGTCTGGCCGCCGCCAGCTATCGAGATCCATGTGTCGTGCGCCAAGCAGTGTTCCCTTGTGCATGTAACAATGCGCTGGCTTGCGCACAACCGATATTCGAAAAAATTGGATGCGGACCGCCGTTCGTTTGCAGTAGTGCGACGAGGTGGCGGCGCACGGAGCTGGTCGTGCGTTGTTGGTCGAGGGCTGTCGAACTCTGGTGTTGTTCGTGCGTAAATTCCGGCGCCGATCGAGGCAAGATTGCTACGAGTACACAACACTAATTTCTTCTTCTTGTCTCTTTGTCTGTCCCGCTGCTCTCATTATTATATTCCAGCAGCAGCATAATTTGTAAGAAGCAGCAAGAAAGAGAAGCACCATGAGTAAATACTCCTCCACTTCCCGCATGCGGTATAATGCCACAAGTTTCCACAGTGAAGAAGAGGACTCATCGTCACGAAGAATAGCCTGCCATTTGCTGAACGGCGACGACAGCACGCAGGCAGAACTCTTGCCGACGTTCATCAAGGGGAAGAAGCGACGGCGGAGTGAAAGCTTCCTGCAACGAGTATTTGCCTTGCGCAAGTACTATGTAGTGTTGTTGTTGTTGGCTGCATCGTCCTCGATCCGATCGTTGGTGTTGCGGTTGAGTCGACCGACGCGAGTAACGAGTGTTCCAGAAGTCCATTGGCCCCTTCCCAGCGTCGTCTTGAAGGAGACACTTCCTGATCTCGTGTCGTTGCATCGCCCTAAACCTAACTTTGATTCTGAATCTGGTTGGCCTCGTGTCTCTTACTTTGAAGAAATCCCGTCTGTGGACGATCCACTCTGGCCTCCTCTGCCGGACGATGAACAGTTCGTCAAGAGCAACAAGGAGCCCACTATTGCTACTTGCGTGCCTGGCCTTGCCACGGATGTCTACGACACCACCAAGCTGTCCAACTTTATTGTGTCCAATCAGCGTCAACAACTCAAGGCCAACGAGTTGATCTTTGTGCTCAGTGACGTCAATACCGTCCTCCAGCAAACCTCCGAGACCAGGATTACAGGAGATGCCTGGTGTTCCGATGTCTACAAATTCCTCCAAGACTTTCACAGCAATCTTGTGATTGTGTGTGTCGGAGAGCGCATCACGGCAGGCCGTGCTAGAAACGTCTTGTCGCGAGTAGCAACCTCCGATGTCTTGGCCTTTATTGACACCGATGATGAAGAAGAGCCCGAACGAAATCGGGTAATTCAACAGACGTTTGCTTGTCATCCTAAACTCAAATTGCTTCTACATTCTAACTATGGAACAGGACACGGATGGCACGGAAAGATCCGATACCATCCCTTTGCCGAGTTGACCGAGCAACTCTCTGCCATGACGTCGTCTTCGGGAGGCAGCAGTACCAGCAACAGTAACACTGCCACTGCTGTAGCAACAAGTGGGGGTGGCGATGGAGCAGATTCCAGCAAGAATACTGGTACCAATAACTCAGGCAACAATTCTACTGGCAGTGATGCGGTGGTTTCCACTGCAGATCTACCGATATGTCCCGACGAACAACCCGGTGTGGAAGTCATCCGTGGTCTAGAACTCCGTCGCATCTTGGACGAAACCCAAGACATTCTCAAGTTCGGTATCCGCACTGTCGGTGGCATGCGCCCTGGCCATTTGGTAGTCCATCGCTCCGTCATCAAGTGGGTACGCAGTTCCTCCATTTACAAGGGACAAGATACCTTGTGGGCCCGGGATATCATTTATATGTATGGCCGCCGCGACGAAGCTGCCATGTTTCTCAATCGACCTCTCTCCACCTACTATCAATCCAGCCACTCGTATATGCTGAATGTAAAGTAATAACAATAATAATAAAGGATACAGCTATACAGGACGATATAGTATATTGGATGATGTTATTATTGTTGTTGTTGTACAGAACAGTAGTAGTACAAAGTGTAGTTTTGGGTGATGCAAGGTCGCCATGGTCGTCGTCTTCTCTCGAAGACAAAAGTTTGGCACTTCTTTTGGTTCGTTCGTACGTCGTACGACAATGGCGGTTCTAGCATAGTACTTGTCTAGTCTCTTTTTCTCTCCGTTTGCAGGTCGCGTCCGCAGCCTCAACGACGACAGACGACCACGACGGACATTGGTTGCTTTTTGCTGCTGTGTTGCTGTGCTTTGGATTTTCACATCCAACCGTCGTAGTAGCTGTGTTGTTGTTGTTGTCGTTGTTCCGAGTTTTGGTAAACAACAACAAGGAATAACAAAAGATGGTACGATCTGGAATGCAATGATTCATTGATTGTTGGTTGCTTTGTTGATTGGTTGGTTGTGACTATCCATGATGAAACTAACCCTATCTTTCCCATACTCATATTGCAACCGTTACCCACAGCCCAACATTAAACGACGTTTCGCAGACGATGATCCTTCTTCCGAAGATGAAGAGGAGGAGGAAGAAGAAGAACCAGCTCCTGTCTATCGGGGAGGAAAAGCTTTTCGTATGCCCGGTGGAAAAGGAATGGGGAAACAGTTTCGTCCTACTACGCAAGAAGACGATGATGATGACGACGACGACGATGATGATGATGATGATGATGACGACGATGATTCGGAAGAAGAGGATCCGCCGGTTCGTGTGGTTCAACGAGGTGGTGGAAAGCAATTGAGACCTGCGGGTGGGAAGCAGTTGCGTGCGCCGTAAGTAGGATTATATGTTGTGTTGCTTTGGAGTTGTGCGGATCGTTGGCTGGTTGGTTTCTAACCCTGTGTATCCTCCTGTTTGTCGTTCATCGATCTATCCTTTGCAATCCTTGATATCCCTTTCTTAGTGAACAACAAGAAGAGAGTGAAGAGGAGGAGGACGACGATGATGATGACGATGACGACGAAGAAGAAGAACCTCCAGCTCCCATTCGCCCCGTCCAACGGGGAGGTGGCAAAGCCTTGAGCCGCATGCAAGCTCCGGATGAGGATGATGACGATGACGACTCGGAAGATTCCGACGAACCTGTTGTGGTGCAACGGGTCATGCCTCGGACAGGTGGAAAGAGTTTGAGTCGGATGCAAGCACCCGATGATGACGATGACTCGGACGACGACGATGATGATGATGACGAGTCGGAAGACGACGCTCCAGTTGTAGTACCTCCTACAAGAGGTGGAGGCAAGGCATTGAGAGTTCCAGCAACCCGAGGTGGAGGCAAGCAATTGAGAGCTCCTGCGCAAGAAGACGATGAGGATGACGATGATGACGACGACGACGATGAAGACGAACCTGCTCCACCCGTTCGTCCCACCGGTGGCAAGGCCCTTCGTGCTCCTCGAGGTGGAAAGCAATTGCGAGCACCGGCTCCCGAGGAGGATGAAGAAGAGGAAGATGACGACGACGACGATGATGATGACGAGGAAGAAGAACCTCCCAAGCCAACGACTACCAAGATTGCGCAACGCGGTGGTGGTAAGTCCTTGATGCGTATGGCGGCCCCCGAAGAGCCCGACGAAGAAGATTCAGAAGAGGAATCGGAGGAAGAACCGGCCCCGCCTGCCAAGAAGCAAGTGGCGGCAACACGGGGAGGTGGCAAGCAATTGCGCATTCCAGAAGAAGACAAGGCCCCGGCTCCAGCTCCGTCCACACTCAAGCCAAAAGCAGCGCCGGCTCCGTCGCGTCCTGTGCGAGGTGGCAAACAGTTGCGTCGTCCCGTTGAAGAGGATGACGACGACGATGATTTCGAAGACGAGAATGAGATGGAAGATGAGGATGAGCCTGTCGCTCCTCCTCCAAAAGCCAAGGAACCCGAAAAGCCAGCAGCTCCGGCTCCAAAAGAGGACGACGCCATGGAAGTGGATTCCGACGAAGAAAGCAGCGAGGAAGAAGCCGAAATGGACATGGAAACCTTTGATACCCAACGTCTTGTCAAGGACGAAGAAGATCAAAAGTATTTGGATTCCTTGCCCGAAGTAGAACGTGAGGCAATTTTGGGTGAACGTTTCGAAAAGCGCAAGGCCGAAATGGATATGAAGCGGGCGTTGCGAGAAGCCAAGAGGCAAGAGCGAGAAAAGGCACCCGCAAAAAAAGAGACCAAGAAGCGCAAGGCGGCACCGGCCAAGAAACCAGTGGTCAAGAAACAAAAGGAAGAGGAGTCTGCGACGGCTGGTGATGAAGAGTTGGCCAAGACATTGGCTGGAAAGAGAGAATCGGGTCGTAACAAGGATGCTAGTGGAAGTAAGGCACAAAAGGCAAAGGCTTTGGCTGCTCTTCGAGAGGTATGTGCAATGTACATGTGGAGCTTGGTGATATTTGGTTTGGATGTTGTTTCTCGGTACTCAACGGTGTGCTCTTTTTTCTACAGGAACGTAAAAAGGTCACTCGCAAGGACGACAGTGAAAGTGAGTCGGACTTTGGAGATGACGACGAAGATTCCGATGATGAATATGAGGAAAGTGGACCCGCCCTCAAACCCTGGCAAAAGAGTGCTGCGGCTCGCAAGTCTTCTCGCTTGGATCAAGTGGCTGAATCGGATGATGACGACGATGATTTGAAGGATATGGACGAAGAAGCAGCCGATAAGACAACCGCCCGTGCCGAGGTGGAGGCAGAGTTGGAAGATTACCAAAAGATTACTCTGCCTCGTCGTCGATTGGGACGTTGGTGCAATGAACCTTATTTCAAGGATGCCGTCATGAACTGCTATGTCAAGTTGTTCATTGGAGAAAATGAACAACGAAAGAGGTGCTATCGTTTGTGTAAGATTGTTGGTATCAATACCACCACGGCCTATTCTCTCCCACCGGCCAAGAACAGCAAAGTGGTATGTATTTCAATTACCGTTCCGTGTTGTTGTCTCTTGATGAGAGAGCTATGATGTGATGTATGTGGCTAGTTTCTAATCCAATGTCCACTTTGCAGGTCACTACGGACAAATTGCTCAAACTCAAATTCGGTGCCAACTCGAAAGAGTTTGCCATAAGTCTCGTTTCCGATGCCAAGGTGGACCAATCCGATGTGACACAATATGTAACAGCCATGAAGGCCATTCGACAACGAACGCTAGGAAAGAAGGAAGCCAACCGCATGCGCCGTCAGCAAGATAAGCTTGTGAGTGGATACGTGTACACCACTGCTGATATTGAAGCCAACTTGAGGAACCGTAAACGCAAGGGAGAGACGGCAGCCAACTTGGCGTTGGAACGAACACGTGCGGCGATTGCGGTCCAAGCTGCCCGTGCCGCTCTACAGGACGCACAGTTCCAATTGACCAACGCCAAGAATTCCGAGGAAGTGATGGAATTCAAGGAAGCTGTTACAGCGGCTGAAAAGGCATTGGAAGATAAGTTGCAAGAGGAGAAGAATGTGAAGGATCGGGCCAAGGACCGTAAACAACAACTGACGGGTCGTTCGAGGGATCAACAGTGGGCCAAGGTCAACAAGCGCGCTTTGGAGATTAACCAAAAGGTGGACCGTGGAGAAATGACAGCTAAGGAGCTAGACAAGGAGCTGGAAAGCAAAGAGTCCTTCAACCCCTATGCGAGACGTAAGGTCAAGCCCAAGATTCTTTGGGAGGTTGGACAGCAAGAGGAAGTCAATGCCGAAGAAGGCAAAGAGGGAGACAAGAGCAAGACATCCGGTGCACCTCCTGATTCGGCCGAGAAGGAGAATGATACTGCCACAACTCCTTCGTTGGTACAAGAACAGCAGCACAAGGCTGCCGCTTTGAGCCAATCCCATCAGTTCAACATTGATGAAGAAGTCTTGGCTCAGTCATCTGGAACCCTTGGCTTTTTGGGAATTGGTGCCAAAGCGAGGAGACCGAACCGTGTCCGCAAGGGCTTGAGCCTTGCAGAATACCAAGAGCGCAAAACCGCAGGAACTCTCTAGACAACTACTACTACTACCTTAGTAGCATCATCATCGTAACAAACATAATGGGAAGAATTAAGTATTTATTCACAGTCTCACAACAGAAAATTGTATACCTGCCGGTTGGCTTGTATCTACTAGTACAGTATGTACCGTACGTACCTGGGAAGGTAAGCAACGGCCAACAACAACACAACAACAACAACACAGGAGAAACAGCAGCTTCCCAAACCCAAAAACAGTGTGCCACAACAGCAGCGTTGATTCGATGCACGCTTCACTGTAAGATTCCTGTGACCAACATGAGAGCTTGTCGTGGTGCACATGCACTACTAAGAGAAGCACTGGTAGGGCTAGTGGGACTACTCCTATTAGCCGTCTTTCGATCTCCTTCTTGGTTTGCTACTCGTGCAGGCACAGGTGCAGGCACAAGTACTGGTAGTGAATTCCAACTGGTAGTTGTGGATTGTTGGGTGTTTCCTTTGTTGGGCCCTCGTGGTTCCGTTTGTCACAATCCAAAGTATGGCTCTATTAACAAGAGTCCAAGTGACAAGAGCAGGCTGATCAATTTGATCACCACGCGACGATTTCAAACCAAGGAAGGACAAGATGATGAAAGCTTGTCGGGGACAGGGAAAGAAAGTTCCAAAGAAGGTATGTGTGGATTGCGTCATATGTTGTGCCACGTTGACATGGGCTCATCCTTGCTACGATTGCTGTGTTGTTCTTGTTGCATTGTCCGTAGGACAGTTCTATCTATCCACGGCAATGGTGGTGTTGTGAAGGAGTGGCAGGCTACAGATTCCTTTTTTCCTGCATCAGGCCCGAAAGCTGCATCGACCACGGCTTCTACGTCAACTCTTTGGTTCGCCCTGTGGAGAGATGGACAGCTTGCAATTGAAGCAACCAGAGTGTTCTTGAGCGCTGAGAGCATCATCGACGACCTCAAAATAACAATTAAGCGCAAGTGCCCGAACATTCTGAAGGACGTTGACGCTGGGGAGCTGACCATCTATGAACCTCAAGCGGTGGATGAAGATGCCCAAGCCAACTTTACGAATGGGGAGTTTGGCACGAAGTTTACAAGAATGGGCTCTCCAATTCCTAGAAGTAATTCGACCTCAGATATCAAACCAATCCTGGTTGTGGCACCGAACAAGAAAACAGACCCTGGCGCGGTTTCCTGTACGTAACTCACATGTTGATTGCACGAATCTCACCATGTATTAGAATTGCTATTGTTATTGGCTACATGGCTCCCCCTCTCACTCTGTGTACTATCAACACCACAGCAGCTCCGATGTTGGTCCCCTTCGACGAGTCAAAGACTCCTTTGCTGCCCCTCCATAAAGTACCCATTTGCCCAATACAGGAGAGGCCCCCACCTGCGTTTTGTGCAGATCATGAAGAATGGTTGGCTGATCATGTGCGAAATATTCGGGCATCAATGGACGAAAGGGAGACTGAACAGCGTGTGTCGCCCACAGCTTTTGTACGTTGTTCCCGAGGTGGCAAAACAAGGGCTCTAAAAGAAATTCAGAAACAGCTACATTCCGAGGGTGTATTCACGATATTTGTCTCCTTTAATGAGTTTTCCAATGTCAATGACAGCGAGAGGCTGGATCCGGTCGGAGCCTTGTGCCGGAGAATCGTATATGCTGCAATGCAGGGTGTACCACCGGATGAAAGATGGACAATGAAGGGGTTCACCAGTAGAGCACGTAGTGTTAACGTGAAGCCTGAGCAGGTAGCATCATGGTTGGGAGGAAGACAACAGTGTGTCTTGTTGATTGATGAGTTGAATGTGTTGCTAGACGCTTCAGTCCCAGAAGAAAAGTGCAAAGCGTTGGGGGCGTTTCTTACCGAACATTTCTTGGAGGCGGAAGGTCGATATTTTGTATTCACGTCACACATATCCACATCAACCAAAGCCTTGAATTCATTTATAAAACAAGTCAGCACACGCACCGTAAAAGTGTTTCGTCTTCCCACCATCAGCACCTTATTGCAAGCCCAAACGAATCTTGGCTCCCGAGATTTGACAGAAACAAAAGCTCTCTATTATGGGCGTATTCCTTCGCTGATCTACCTTGGCGACAAAGTCGACCCAAAGAAGGGCAGGTATTTCGACGTTGTGAGTGAGTTTAGAGAGAACTGCACTGAGGAGTCAATTCGAACGATGTTACTCTCCTATATTACAGGCGATGTCGCGGATGTACACCCTCTACTCCTCCAACTCATGGACGTTGCCAGTGACCAAAAAGTTGTATGGATTTTTTGTCACATGAGTATGGTACTGGAGAGAATTGCAGAGAGTGACAAAGGTACAGTGGAGCTGCGCGAGAATTGTAAAGTACTGAAAGACCTCTTGGAAGATTTTAAAAATGAACGACCCAAGAGCGGCAATGCATGGGAATCATTGTTCTGTGCAACTTTGTTGATTCGACTGATAGCTGGACATTTTGAACGAATTGTATTGCCACTGGCTCGAGAAGAGTTTGTCAACTGTAAAGTTTCATTCAACTCACATCTTAAGGAAGGCTTTACCATTGACAATACCACGAGTCCAGATGTGTTGATTGAGTATCCAAGAACATCGTTGTATGGACCAAATGATCCAAGAAAGTCTATATATCCCCATGTGGTGGTATACAAGCCACCACACGCGCAATTCCAAGTGTACGATATCCTAGTTGCGGTGTACAAGTCTCCTGAATCGGACAGAAAAGTGTATGGATATCAACTGAAAGAGGGAGAAAGCTTTCCATCGAAGCTAGGAGTACTCAGTGAGAAATGTTCTCAGAATTTTCTAATCTGTGGTGATGCTACAAAGAATCCTCGCGACCATGAGAAATGGAAGAAGGTCAGTGATGCTAAAATATCAGAGTTTCTGGGATTTAGTGGCTCAAAGATGTCACCAAAAGAATGGAAACAATGACGCAAAACGGAAGCAGCAAACTCTCGAAGGTTTCTTGAATCGACAAGAATAGGAATGGCGCAAAGTACTGTACTGTTGGTTCCCATTATTGCCTTGTATTTCTAGACCTTTTGCCTATTGGCTCCGTCTTCCATGGCCCCTGTGTACGAAGCCCCTACCTAGCTGCGAGCCATGAAAGATTGTAATTCGACCTCAGATATCAAACCAATTCTGGTTGTGGCACCGAACAATAACACAAAGTGGCGCTCTGGCGCTCCAAAGGATTAGTTAGTACAAGTACTGTACGGTGCCAATTGACTTTGAAACCACCGTTGTTGGCTTTTATTATGATTGCCAATGGATAGCGTCGTACTGATGGTGACTCACGGGATTCGATCCAAGAGTGGCTACGGTAGAAGCCTACAGGGCTCTACGGGGTAGCACACAGTAGCGTTGTCAATCTCAAGCTTCTGGTCAAGCCAAGCCTGTGTCTCTCTGAAGATGCCCACGGAAACAAACTATACATTTTGTTGGGAACACAGCCAAAAAAGACAAAGGTTTTGCAACAACTACGGGTTCGGTACTGTCAATAGCCAATCCAACAAATAACATCATAGACAACAATGCAGCAATCTTCCAATGCCGACGTGGACGCTTCTTTCCGTTCCAAAATCCTCAAGTCTCTAACTACAGTGCAACAATGGGAGAACCCCGAACTCTTTGCCCAAGTCCGTCAAAGCCACATTCCTTGGCAATCCTTGCGAGATCCTTCTGGCCCGTACAGTCGTCCCCAAGATGCTTCGTTAATGGGAACAGCGTCCCCTTTGACTGCTGGAAATGCTGTGTTTTTGCAGCGATTTTGTCGATGGTTTCAACAAGATTTCATGACGTGGGTTAATACGCCACCTTGCGTCACTTGTGGATCGACCAAGTGTGAAATGAAAGAATCACGAGGTCCAGAAACCCAAGAAGAGTTGCAAGGTGGAGCATCTCGTGTGGAAGGTATGTATGTGATAGTATGATGTGTTGTTGGTGCGATTGGAAAGTATTTAGTTTTTTGGAGTATGCATCGTCCGCCTCTTGTTTCTCACCGATTGTATTGATGTGCAATAGTGTATTATTGCCCCACATGTCAAGCAAACACAACTACATTTCCAAGATACAATCAAGTTGCCAAGTTGTTGGAGACAAGACGAGGACGTTGTGGTGAATATGCCAATCTGTTTGGATTCTTTTGTCGATCTGTAGGATTCGAGACACGCTACGTTTTGGATTGGAGTGATCATGTCTGGACCGAAGTGCGGGTGGGAGATCATTGGATTATGGCTGATTCTTGTGAGGGTGTTATTGATGAACCTAGCATGTATGAACATGGTTGGGGGAAGAAGCAACTGTCGTATATGATTGCCATGGCAATTGATCATGTAGTGGATATCACGCCTCGGTATACTCGAAAGTTCATGACTGACGACTTTCAGAATCGCCGTCGACAGCATACAACCAGTGAAGTCATGTGTACGCAGATTATCCAACAAATCAATCAAGACATCCGTCGTAACTTGGGGGCAACGGCTGTGGAGGAGTTGAATCGATGGCAGGCATTGGAACAAGCAGATCTTGCTCGTTTGCAACAGGCCATGGCATGGACCCCTGCCGAAACGTATGGTCGAGGCCGCATTAGTGGTTCCACCGAATGGAAGCAGTCTCGTAGCGAAGGTGGTGATCTAAACAGTCAACAAGATGCATCCAAGGACGCAGATGATGTGGCTTCATTTCAAGTGGAAGCCTTTTCACCCCCGCTATCGTCTGGTGAGCTCTCGCTGCAAGTGCATCCCAATGCCATGACACGTCATGGCCGCATTGTTGTTGGTGGAACGGCCTGTGCCATTGGGGAGACAAACTCCATTTCGCTTGTTGTGGTAGATGAGGTTCATCTTGGATGTATCCTACAATCCAAAGCGTTCTCTAGTTGGAATGCCGCTCAGAATTTTGTGAAACATATCCCTTCCCATCGTATTGTTCTCATGGTCGGCAAACTGGAGCCTAGCGAGGATGCCCCGGACGATATCGCTATGCCTCGCCTTGGCGGTTGGCAAGCCAAAGGGGTTGCTGCCGATGGAGTGGCATTTATCGGTCAAGTTGACCTCAATCCTGATTGGGCTTATTGTACCAACGCGTCGACTTGTACTGAGGGATACGAAGTCGTTCTACCAGTATGCAGTCCTTCCGAAATGTTGAAATTGCGAACGGAGCGCAGCACTGCACCCCAACGGATTGCGGGTCGCCTACCAGAGGATATCATGCCAATCAAGACTCAACTGTTGGCCAGCGAGCATCAAAAGCGCCTTGCCTTTGGATCACTGCAAAAAGCCCGACCCAACAGATACGCTGGATACACTACCAAACCCAACTATCCTGTTTACCTTCTTGACGCTACATCGTATCCATTTTCCAAGATGGAACAAACAGTGGTCGATGTCGTCAAGCAAGAGAATGCTTGGAATACGTTCCACCTTTTACCTCCTGCTTTGGTTCCTCCCAACGATGAGGGCATCGATCCTGTGTCCAGCGATGTAGCTGCACCTGCCTATGAAGTGCCTCTAGAAACAGACTTTTTCAATCGATCGCTGGGGACACAACTCTTCACCGACAGTTCTTCTCGACTTCCAACTGGGGAGGCCCTGCACAACGCACGTTTGGTCGGTCTGTACTTTTCTGCACATTGGTGTCCTCCTTGCAAACGTTTCACCCCCATGCTTGCGGAGTTGTATGTTCATTTGAAAGATCAATATCCCACGCATGGACTTGAAATTGTTTTTGTAAGCTCAGATCGAGACCCAGGCAGCTATCAACATTACTATGGGACAATGCCATGGCAGGCCATCCCGTACGATCAACTCCAGTTTGTCAAATCACAGTTGAGCATGCAATACGGTGTCCGCGGAATTCCTGCCTTGGTTATTCTCGATGCTGTCTCGGGACAAATTGTAGTTCCTCCTAATGATGCGCGCAATGACGTGGTCCGGGCGTGTCAGGGAGGTGAAGAGCGAATTGAGCAAATGCTGGAATCTTGGTTTCAACGTGTTCCACAGGAAAGCAAGGAGATCTTGTCCATGCTGGAGATATCTTGTCAAGAGGAGAAAACTGTAGAACCCGACAAGTCACAAGAGGCAAGTTACCTGTATTCTGAGACAGTCAACGTGCCGACCGCCACCGACGACACAGCAGTCCGTGTCAAAAAGCTTTTCGAGGAACTAGTCTCCAAGGGAACTGACCCGACGGCCGCGGCTGCTGAAGCCATACAACAAGTGGCCGATGAGCGAAAAAATGCCGGGAAGCTACCACCAGGAATTTTGAGCGGAAAGGCGATTCAGTGCCAAGCATGCAGTGACGACGGTGGTTTAGAGAGTGTTTTGACAACACTTCTCCAGTGGAATTCCAAAGGGATGGTTCGAGATCTCCTGACTATCGCATTGAAATATGTCAGGAATGCATCTAAAGAGCCCTGGTCACCCAAGTTTCGTACGATGAAAGGGGTTAACAAGGTGGCAGATGTTATTATGAGAGTGGAAGGAGGTCTAAAAGTTCTACAAGTGTTGGGCTTCGAGGTTTTCGGGACTAGTCAGGACTTCAAGGCATGTATCCCCGCTTCGGTGGATCTTCAGGAAATGGAGGATCGTCTTCAGCAAGCTCTACTGGACAGTTCGAGCATGGGTGATCAAGGTTAACAATTTGACATGCATACTTAGACTAGGTCTTTGTAGTACCTGTCTACCAAATACATACACCCAAATGTTAGGATCAACACAGGGAAGAACGTGGCATTGACGAAATCAATGAAGATGTGGATGTCCAAGAGGGCACACACTGTCAAAAGGTAATACGGGATTAGGGGGATATACCATCACATTGAAAATTCCATTATCGGGGCAGCACTTACCAGTGATCATGCCATCAGCGCCGACGCGTCCAAGAGTACCGATCAATGTCGCCAACAAACCACTGTTGAAGAACTTGTCATTAAGCTTTGGTGGAGTTACTTTGGCCATAATGGATGTGTCAACACCCTCGAGAACAATAGTGGACATGAAGAGCAGCGAAAGGAAGACAATGTAGATGTATTTGCCAAATCCCCAATCATAGTAGATTTCATCCTCGGGGGTCAAGAGTTTCTTCAGTTTTGTTTCTTGAATTATACTGTGCTTAATGGTCACTTCGTCCATTGCATCGTCTGTCTGCCATGCCCCCATGATGTCATACAAGAAACCACTGTAGTTGAAAATAACAACTAGACAGAGAGCAATGGCAACCAAAGACCTCTGTAGCAATGTAAGTGTGAGATTCAATTCAGGGAGCTATACGTCGGTTTCCGATTTTGATGTGACTTACAGATAGAATCTTTCTCTCTGAGATATGACGAGACGCCTTTTCGACAACGAAGTGAGCAGGAATCACCAATGATCCTAGCGATGCAAGGAAAAACCCAGCAATGGATCCATGCCATCCGAAGTAGCGTCGAACAACCATAGAGCACGATGAAATGATGACTTCGTCGGCTAGTTCGATGAAACAAAAGATAATCATAGTGACAGGAAGGCCGGCACTTGCAAACACCAATCTCCAAGTGGAAACCGCTTCGTCCCATACCCAGTTTCCAGAGTTGACGGCTTCTGAGGAAGGCAAGGAGGGCGTGTCACTGGACTGGACAGATCCATACGTTGTGTCAGCTTCTGGTTTCAAAAGCATATTGTCTTCGTCATCAGGAACATCCATGGATTCCCGACCTTCGGTTCCAAATTCCGACGTAGTTGCGTTGACCCGAGTGGGTTCCCGAAAGAACAAAACAAGTCCCAGGAACTGCAGGAGCCACAACAAAGCCATTACGAAGCCAGGAGCCGTGGCATCATCATAGATGATACCGCCGGCAGGTGTGAAAGGAAGCTCCAAGTCCACATCCACATCGCGCCCCGCCGTTGCATCCAGGACACCAGCGATAAGGGGGCCAATACTCATGCCACTGGCTCCAAAAGCCACAAAGAGAGCACTAGCCTTGGACATATTTTCAAAGTTAACACATGCAGAAATGAGTTGACGGTTGAGGACCTCGGCCTGTCCAAAACCGCACAAGATACGACCAGCAATGGCCAAAGGTACGGAATTGTAGGAAATAGCCAGAGCATACAACAAGTTCCCAAAGAATGGGCAAATAGCAGAGAAGATGAGAGCAGATCGGAAGGTTGACTTGGTGTACCAGTAAGAATATGCAAAGGCAGAAAAGAGAGCCGAGAAGGACGACGCTCCAATCAAGGTGGCACCAAAAGCCCCATCCACACCCAGTTTGATTGCGTAGCGGTTCGCAGTTGGGGCCACAATGTAGTAGTTGACGGTATACAACAGAATAGACATGAGGTTAAGGAAGAAGGAAGGACTTGTGACTCCACCCCAAGGCAGTTTGGAGGACAAGGGAGGTTGAGGAGCAGCTTCGACTGGTAGCTCCTCCGTAGAGTCCTCTTCTTGAATGGTCTTAAGGGTCTCCATATGAGCCGTCTTGGTATCTTGTCCTCGAGGAGAAGTAGGAGGGGTAGCTCCAAACCAGCGACTGCGGGTGATCTCTAATTCGACTTGATCCATGGACAGAATATGTTCAGGGCGGAGGCGTAGCAACCAACTAAGGGCCTTTTGGCTTCCTCGATCCATGCCTCCGAACTTTGTTGCAGTTACAATCATGGCTTGTCGTGAGAGAAACTCCATGAAGGGAGCTTGTAGCAAACCAGCATACTTGCGAAGAATAAAGCTGCACTCCATGACCACTTGGAACCGCATGAGTGGTAGTACCTCTTCGGGGTTAGAGAGTTGAATCTGCATGTAACTCTCACCCAAGGCAGTTTGCAAAGAAGATTGGATGGCCATGATGCTTTGGCAGTTCGCCAGCTGGTGCAAGTGATCTCCACCCATGAAATAGTGGTGTGGCTCATCCAATCGCTCAAAGATCTTGTTGTACTTCTTCAAGATCTTTTGGATACCGATCGAGTTGAGAATAATGTATCGCAAAAGATGAACCATCTCAACCGCCAAGGAAGAGTAAACTTTGAGAGGATGATCTCCTGGTTTGGATGAGATAATGGAGTTGTTGGCATTATAAAGGTTTGTTTCTTGAAAGCGGAGGGAACCCACAGCATCAGCAAGCTCTCCTTGAATCTTGAGGGTGAACAAGGAAATCTTTTCAATTTCCAACTGCAAGGCAGCAAAAAACTGACGCTTCAATTCATCCGTATTTTGTCCAGTGATTGCTTCTGACGTTTCCAGATCTCCCAACTCGTCCAGGTCTCCAGAAGCTCTGAAATCCACCAAACTCGAAGTAGAGGTAGGCTCCACTGGTGAATCCCCAACAAGACTATCACGTCGCTGGATGAGCCTCCTTTCGATCCTCTCTACAATCGCCTTGAGGTCATTGTAAGCCAAATATGCATTCTCCCATCCGTCTCGTTGAGAACGGACAATGGCATTGCCATAGTTGACCATGGTCTGCTACTATAGCAAAAAAGTATTCTCGAATCTATCGGCGAACCTTTTTTGTGAAGTGGCAACACCACTGAAATGTTGTGTAGCCGGTAAAAGGAGGGGAGGTCGCCTTTTGGTACGTAGTTACGGGTTACGGAAATCGCCTTTGGTAAACGTGCGTGCTGGAAATTCTTCTTGTCACAGATTCGAATAGGTTCTACAAGAATTTTGGTTAACTAATCTGTAGACTCCACCCAGCCAAATGGGGGAAAGGCGAAAATGAACATCAACACTAGAACTATTTTGTCCCCCAAACAAGAAAGTATTGTACGATGGTTCGTACCACGTACTGTACCCATTCAACATACACCAACATAGACCCTTTCTCTATCATCATCATCCTAGCTACTTGTACTGTACTGTCGCATCCTCTAGCACAACCGTTTCTGATGTTCTTGGGATGATGTTTCATCACTACGTTCCTCCTGACGACGACCCGCCGCCATACGCTTGTCCAACAACAAATCTGTCGTTGTCCATCCCCCACAAATATCCCAGGACTCTTGAAAGGAAGGCGTCGGAAAGCTTTCGTACCCTTCCCGCAACGAGGTAGCCACATCATCCGGAAGCCAGGTCGTTGTCGTCGTCGACAACATGGCTTCCTTGGCCATCCAAAACAAAAAGTCTTCTTGACAAACTTCGAATTGTTGCAGGCGATATTGTTTGGCACTCTGTAGAGTAGCTAGAACGGAGGCATGAATTGTTGCCGATCGAGGAGGCACCTCTTCCCAAAGGTGATTGGCAACATGGGTCAATGTAGGGTGATCCCGACACCACTCCGCCAATGCCAAGACGACTGCATCCGCATCCTTTTCTCCTCGGAACCGAAAATGAAAGTGAACCAAATGTTGGTTGGATTGCAAGGCTTCCAATAGAGACTTGAAGGCAGTACCATCCAGCAAGGCGTCCAAATCCAATGTAGTGAGGGCGGATTGGGGATGATCGCGGATGGATTGTATCAAAGAGGCTACCAACACCAAATGATCGGTAGGATGTCGACCCTTGAGTCGGAGCATTCGAAGAGAAGGACTCGACAATAGGATTCCTCCCTCGAGACTATTGAGACTTTCCACCACCACTTTGGACAACTTGGGTAAGGTTGCCAACTTGTCGAAGACACACTTGGGAACATCTCCCGACACATAAAAGTCTTCCAAGGAATTGGGTAGATGGGGTGCCAAACGTGTCAGTACCTTGGTTTGCATGTTGGACAAGGACAAGGTGCGCAATTGGGGGAGACAAACCAAAGCCTCAAACAAGCAAGTCATCTCTGCTACGGTGCGATAGGTGGTAGCACCAGCAACGCGATCGGGGTGAAGGCGTTCAATGGCCAAATGTTGCAAGGTAGAGTTTCCATACAACGAAGATACAATACGATCAAAGGTAGATTCTTGATAGTCATCAATGTACAATGTCAAGGAATGGTTGGGGGATTCTTGAAGGAATTGATGCAGTGACACATGTGCTTCATGAGAGTCGCGGCTATCATGACGAAAGTGTGTGACTGCATCGGGAGAATCTCCAGAAATATTGGAAGGTTGTTTGGTAGGAGTGCTTCCTACGGGGCCTACCGGGAAAGAAGAATCGTTGTTGCTGTTGACACCTTGTTGACCTGGATATGGACGTTGATACAAATTTTCATAGATTCTTCGTCGTCTGGCTTCCAATCGCTCCTGTTCACGTTGAGCTCGAGTGGATGTTGTGTTGGTCGTTGTAGCAGTAGAGGTGCTGATGACACTGCCTGCTTCTTGCACCATCTTGATGGTTGTTGCTCGTTCTCGGTTCCTATACAAGAGAACGACTTCCTATTTGTTTTGAATGTCACTTTGGATTGTTGCTGCACGTGTGCTGTTGCAAGAGTCCCTGACGACGGGTTTTCCAAAAGGTTGGAAGTTGGCGGTAATTCGCCCACCATTCGCGGGAAGTTGGCCTAACCAATGTCAACCCAACCCTCATTCATGATTTTTGGGGCATTTGAATGTGCCGTCAACCGCCTATGGGCATTAGGATTTGAACTTCATCACATTTAGTCAACGGATATCCGAGGCGACAAGCCAAAGAGATTTTATTAGAGATCTTGAAACCTGCGAGCGCCCTTTTCCCACCCACAACGTATTCCACGTGGAAAACCGTCAGACGGAACAATCAAGCGTCATCCGTCATCCGTCATCCGTCATCGAACTCAAGGATCTCAAGGATGGAAAAGGAAGAAAATGATAACAAGGCCACTTCCAATTGTGGCAGCCAACGTTGCAGAATTGTAGAAGAAAAGGAGAGGGAACATTGGTTCTCATTGCACCATCGATGATACTTCTACCAAGGGAAAGGGTCGCAAGGAAGTACGTTTCATTGCTATACTACAGGCGTCCGCTTTCCACCAATGAATAATAATCATCTTTCTCCCTACACTTCTAATACACTATTCAAAAAGGTTAGGGTTTAGAGATAGAATATTATTGTTGTGAACACGATGGGCCTTGTATTCCGTGATTGTTATCATTGTAGAAGTCGACTCTGTCCAGCTAGCTACCTACTACGTACCCGGTAGTTCCATTCGCAGGCAATGTTGTGGTCCAGTTGGTCCTTTCTGACGACCAAATCCACACTCCTCGCACCACCACAAGGAGATCGCGAGCCACAATGGGGATGAAGACTCGTTGTTGGTTCCACCATGGTCGTACAAATAATATCCTCCCATACATTCCACCATCCCACAACCATGCTGTACACACTAGTACGACTACTCGGAATTGTCTAGCAACTTCTGCCGTTCGATACACTGCTCCCAATCATCCACCCAATCCATTGGCTCTCCGGCAAACGACTTCCTTGTTGGCTCCTGCTTATCGATCTTGGTCTCCATCTTTGGGTGCTGCACTCTCTTGTTCTCCATTCATTGGAAATTTGTTGCGAGTACCGACAAGTAGTGATGGAACGCTTGCATCATCACAAAATAGTAGTGCTACTACTAGCTCCTCCAAGGATTTCCAACATGCAAGTCAACTCGCCTCCCTCATTTATTTTCAATTGATTCGGGAATCACCCTTGCATGTCACTCGAACACAATCCTTGCCCGCGGCGTATTTAAATCCTTCCCTGATTGGATCCTTGTTGGGTCTATCCTTTCCCACGAATCAAACATCTTCCTCGAAATCGTTGATAGACTATTTCAAACAGACGCATGGTATCAAGTCCAACTATATCGACAAGACGTATTGGACAGGCATTTCCATGCAACGATGGAAAGATTTGATGTTGTTACCATCCGATGCCAAGAGGCAACCAGTTACAATAGCATCGGAATATCCATTTGTATCCGCCGTCTGGTTGGTTGCCTTGTGGAATACGTTGGGGGCTTCGTCGTCACCGACACAATCTGCCACGTCTGTGCCAATCTCCTCCTCCACCAAACAACATCTATGGGAATTTCTAACTAGTGCTGACCAAGCTGTTCGACAGGGGTCTCCCAGCCACCCAGGTATTTTGGATCCCAACAATCCTCTCGCCCAAGCCATTTTGCACGATGCAGGAGCACGAGAAGAATGGTTGGCCCAAGAGTTTACCCTTGATGATTTATCCGATGATGCCTTGGAGGAAGCATGGGATATTTTGCTGTACCACCAACCTTCCGAAAAGGAAGGTGCTCAACAACAGCAGGACTGGGCCGATGCCTTGGATCGAGTCTGTGCTGCTCTCGTGTTGGAACAATATCCTACCCATGCCAAACCGGCTTGTCCCAATGGGTACTATGCACCAGAGCCTGCAAAGGACAACGACCCTGACATTCCCATTATGCTCACAGCAGATTGCGCCGAAGTCATGGCGAGAGAGATTATGGATGTCTTGGTGTGGGATGAAGAGCGAGGATGTCGGGATGTTACACGGTTGCCATCTACAGCATCACCTGTACTACGGCAACTTGTTCAACCAACGGCCACTGGTAACGACTGGTTTCAAGCGCTATATGATCTACCAGATTGTCAGTATTTGGCAGAGACTCCCAAGGGCCAACCCTACGAACTGGCGCCCATACTCTCCAATATTCTACGAGCATTGCAACATCATTGGGAAGGCCCTCCATCGACACGCACCACGGCACCCTGGGATACCCTTGAAGACTTTGCCGCAGGGGTTTCGTCTACTACATCATTGTTGGTACAACAACAAACACTAACTCATCGTTCCGCCAGTACGGGCAACTTGATTCGTCATGAAGTTGGAGTTCTCCGACGTGCCGACGCCTCCTGGGGTATTGAAGTTCGACTTCGATGCGATTGGGACAACCTATCCGGTATGGCTGCCGTCACGCACATGCAAGAGCCGAAGCGAGCAATCTTGCCAGGGGGGTCCACAACCAGTAGATTGTCACCTCCTTGGGATCGCTTCAAGGAGAGTCACCCTGCTGCACTGCTCTTGGGGCTTGCCACGACAACAGAACTTCCCAACAAGGTTCCAAGAGTGACAGGCGAACCAACGGCATCAACACTAATACGGCTTCTTACTACTCCCTACGGTGTGGATCGACGACCCTTGGCTGTGTCCCCCAATCACGATGATGTGTCTTGGCTGCAAGACTACCAAGAAGCGAGCGACATTGTCCTAGTAACTGCCATTGAACAAGCATGTCAATGGGCTTGTGAACAGGAGGCCGATGAGTCTAATAACAACAATGCTGCGGCTGCCCTGATGGCTTGGATTTTGGATGAAGTGCCTACCGTGGTGGAGGGCATGACACATTCGCAGGCAACCGCGGAGTCCATCTTGTTCCAACAACGAGTCGAAACAGCCATTCAGTCCTTGCCCAAATCCACCCTGGCAGATCCTGGCGTTCAGCAGGCAATCCACTGGAATTGGGCATGTCGGGGCAAGCCCTTGGCGGCATGGGCGCAATGGCATTGTGGACAAGTGAATTCACTACAAGTTCTTGGACGATTATCGCTAGCTGACATGACAGTGTTTGGGGCGTTTTGTCAAACGTCGAAATAGAAGAAACAGTACAGAATTTAAATTGTCATGTTAATGTATTCAAGTTGGGACGTTTTGTCCATCGTCCAAATATAACAAATAAGAAACCAGAAATATAGCAAGTAGTTTAACACACCATAGATACTTGTTTTAGTATTGTCAACAGGGTCCAGGGGCAGCCGCTGCCTCCTTAGACTTGATTGGTTTCAAACACCAACTCTTCCAATTCATCATCACCAGATAGCAAAGGGTGGTTGCCACCGGCTGCGGATTGCCCATTCGATGGTAACCGTTCATAATCATGGTGATTCACGAAACCGGTAGCCGTTCCGTGGACAGGGCTTCCCCTCCAAGTACTCGTGGCAACTCGATCGGTCCAGCGAAGGATAGCTCCATACGAGAACAAAATCAACAGAATTCCACCCGCCACAATAGTTCCAAAAGCCTTGGGAAGGATATTGAACTCAACTTGGAGACAAGAGCCATCGTCGGAGATAGCCTCGCATGCCTTGTTTCGAATAATGGTATTGGTGATGGAGGGCATTAACATTTGGACCATGACAATAGCCACAGCAAACACTTCCCAAGAACAAAAGGCTCCAATGAAGTTGACCATGTTGGCAATAGGTTCTGCATCCATGTGACAACCATCCAAGAGTGCCGCAACCACCAACATGACACCCCGGAATACAGGACCCAATACACAAAACAGACCAAACGTGGCCATGAGCATAAAATCCCACCCTCCGTGGGCTCCCGTCGTCCACATGAGACTGGTCAACGAATAAGGTCTCTCCCAATCCACACCCAGAATATCATGCAACATTTGAGGTCCAGCACCAAAGACACGTCGTTCCATGGTGTTGGAGTCCACAGCAAAGAGAACCAAAATGGTGACACCCATAGCCAAGACACCAAAGACGGCAGAGAATAAACTGCGCCGATATGCTCGTCGACTAGTAGTGGTACGCTCTTCCCAACCGAGATCCATTTCCAAGGGCGTGGCACCACCCAAAAGCGGTTCTTCCAATCCATCGCCTTCTTGTGCATTCTCTCGGTTGGAGGCCTCGAGTTGTTGTTCTGCTATTTCCCATCGTTGTTGTCGACGAAGCTCTTGCTTGGCCCGGTGATCAAAAATATCCACCATCAAACTCAGCAAAATAGACAAAATGACAGCTCCACAAAACGCATAAATTCCACTCATACCCACAACACGAAGCGTGGCCGAGCCCCCACCACTCGTCTGAATTCCCTTCAAAATGGCGGCTCCCGAAGAATTGGCCCATTCTGGTTTGTTATAGGCGGTTGCTACAAGCGTAGTGCACGTTTTGCATTTGGTCCTGGTAGAGGCTTTCTTGGCAGCCTCACAGGTAGTCTTGAGTAGTTTGTCACAAAGCTGCGTTTCATCGTATTGGGAATGCACCAACCGAATCAAGTCCGGCAAATCGGCAATAACCCCTTGCTTGATGGCTTCTGGATCGACATCCCAATCCAAATTTAATACACCCACCATGACACAAATAACCAGCACATCCGCCAAACTCCATTTTCCAAGGGTTCCCAACCATTGCAACGTATTGGTTCGTTGCTGTGCTTGTTTTCCAAAGAACCAAGTGACATGCAAAAGGAACAATTTTAAATGTGGCCAAATTCCAGAAAACAAAATCAACAAGACGGCTCCCAACCGTGGCAAGACTTTGCCAGGAATCCCCTTGGCCGCCCACAAATGATGAATGGCATAATAATACGTAAAGGTTTGTACATCCCGATCGTCTGCATGCGTAAAATGCTGATCGTAGTTGAGACCCATGACATCAAAGGCACCACAAGCGGCCGTATCCGTGGCATTGGCAAAAACATCAATGTCGGAAAACAAATGCAATTTCCACATGGGAGCGGTTTGTCCGTAATAAAAGAGCGCGTGGGTGGCTAAACAAAGTGTGGGCAGGAAAATACGGGCGATCCATGGGGTTGTGGAACTAAAGGCGAGGGCTGTGGGTGTCCAGCGAAAGGCAGAGAGGAAACTACTGGAAGCTTGGGAAGCAGACTCATCGACAGAAGAAGAAGGGCCTGTCTCGGTCAATTGGACGTGATTGGCGGATTCTTCCAAGAAAGGCGATGATGCAGTGTGCTGGAGAAGTTCCTCCGCGGGAGTAACATCCAAAGTCATTTTGGATTGTAGTTGTAGTTGTAGTTACAGTTGTCGTTGTTGTTGTTGGTAGAAACCTTGTTGTGGTTCAGAGATTGCTTTTCTTGTTGCAATACTACAGTAAACCAAGTGTGTTCTCACCCAGAAACTTCAACAAGACTGAGAGCTGCGTCAGTCGTTCTCTCAACGCTTGCTCGGAAGGCGACGAAACGAACTTGTGGGAAACGTCCAATTTGACAAATCCGACTAACCAAGGCACGTGTCGAGAGCGACTCGATGGATTCTGTTCTTGACTGCTGTTGACACTGGTCCAAATCCAAGTTCATGTTCACACCAAAATCCGACGATTCAGCATGTTCACAATAAAATCTCAAAACGTCAAAGATCCAAAACGACATTCACACTAAAATCTCAAAGAAGTCAAGATCCAAAACGTTTCATTTCATTTCATCTCGTAAAAAACAAGGATTCTTGACGACGACAAGTTTTTTATCATCATCTTGGTGATTGGTACTCAAAAACAAGGACAACTGTGATCATGGGGTGCGACTGGTATGATTTCAAGTCAGTGTCATCCAGTGGAGCTGCTATCTTGGTTCGCAACAAGGACATCAAGCAAGTCTACGCCCCTGGATCCCTGGCTGCTGATCCAAAACCAGATTCGTTTCGTGCTCCTCTTAAGGATGAAGTGAAGACATGGCTGTTGAAACAAGCAGAAGGGTTTCGCCTGTACAACATTCATGACTCATTCGTACTGGCCATGCACAAGGACTGCTACCTGTTTTCCCCCCCAAAATGTATCGATGTCCCTGGGCCCTACGAGATTGAACGAGAATTTTGGTATACACAAGTCGACATGGAAGACGTCATTTCAGAAGACGACGATCAATACCAAGCGCTTGTTGCTCTTGCTCGCAAGCTTACGCCAGCATCCAAGAAGTTGGCTTTCCCCCCTGCTCGTTATCACTTTGCGAGTGCTTATTCGAGCTTTGAGATGGGGGAAATTACCTTGAAAGAAGAGGATGGGGGCAACGCGAAACCCAACCATGAGGCACATGAAGAGGGGACTTCTTTCATTCCTTCTGAACGCATTCCACTAGACATTGAGCTTGTGGTGGGTGAGGGTGAAACAAAAAAGTCCATCAAGCTCAACAAGGGAGTCTTCTGTTGCTCATTCCCAAAAATCGAAGCTCAGGTTGGAGACCTAACAAAGAGGAACTCACTCGAACTCCCGGACTTGAATGTTGATGCAGTGGAATGTGTCATTAAGGCATACTCTACTCGTTTGGGTGAAATGCCATCGCGTTGGGATGATAATTTCAAAGACGTTGAAGCCGTCAAGGAAAAATTTGGATTGATGGACCAAGCTCTCAAGAAGTCCAAAGAGAATGAGGATGTCGTCCAAACAGAAGACGCACTCCCTACAGCTTTGACAGATCCTCGTTGGCTGGATGTCACATTTGTTGTCGGTGAAAAGAAAGAGGAAATCAAGGCGAACCGAGCAGTTCTTGCTTCTAGGAACGATGTCCTTGCTCGGATTTTGTATGGGACCGGGTCCATCTCTGTTGACATGGACCAGCCAATTGAGTGGCCACAGTTTGACAATGTCAAAGGAGTCCGCAAAGTGTTTGCAGCGCTGATCCTTTGTGGGGAAGCAGGCAGGAATGCAGAGTTCACAATTCCTCTAGATATGGTCAAAACTGCCAAGGCCGTAGTGGACTATCTCATGGAGTCCCCCGAGAGCTTGGGACTGTACTACGAAACGTTATTTGAGCGCAAATACGGAGGTGGCTTCCGTGTGGACTATGAAGATGAGGATGATGATGAGGTTAGCGATGACGATGATGGAGAGAGTGGCTAGTTCAGCATGACGCTTGCAGGTGCTTGTTTGAGTATTCAATCCAATGATTGAGAAGAGCATGAAGAAGCTCCAGCACCACCATGATCCATGATCATGATATCAAATAATGGAATCAACGTTCTAGTACCATACACTTCTAATTCGTATTGTTTCTATTTTGACTTTTGAGAGTATTTAATTCACCAATTGATGGTTTTTTGAGTAGTGTGACAAGAGTGTGTGTACGAGTATAGGAAAGTGTGGTGGTGGATGCTCTCCTGCTCGTAAAATTTTTGTGGCTTACTACATGTTAAGTATATATATGACTCGTACCCACGATGATACTATGTATACCTATGAAGGTTTAAGAGACGATGTTGTGTGTATCTTTCCCACGAAAAGGAGGGTCATCAGTCATCATTATTTTAGGACACAATATTATTTCCTACTTTGCTCTTGTATGACCATGCACATTATTTGCTTTCCGTGTCTCATTCTACCCGGCTGATTCAAAGTCGTGGCGCTGTTGTAGTGGTGCTTTTGGAGCCTCGACAGCATACCATCATTGTTGTTGGTAGAAACAAACTACTATGTTGTGGTTTTTTAAGTGATTGCTTTTCTTGTTGCTATTCAGTAGTAGTCTAAAGTCTAAATCAACCAAAATGCTGTGTTTACCGTCATAGTACAGTTCCAGGTACCGTACTCGTACCACCGTCGTACCACCGTCGTACCACCGTATCGTACCATGCGGTACTCGTTACTCGTACTTACAATTTGGAAGCTGACAAATCCGACTGACCCAAGGCACTTGTTGAAAGGGACTCCACAAACCAATAGCCTCTTCCAGCATCACACCAAAATCCGACGATTCAGCATGTTCACAATATGATCTCAAACGTCCAAGATCCAAAACGACATTCACACTAAAATCTCAAGATCCAAAACGTTTCATTTCATCTCATAAAACTCAAGGATTCTGCTTGACGAAAAGTTAATCATCATCATCATCTTTGGTTCTCAAAAACAAGAAGAACAACAGTGATCATGGGGTGCGACTGGTATTCATTCAAGTCAGTGTCATCCAGCGGAGCTGCTATCTTGGTTCGCAACAAGGATATCAAGCAAGTCTACGCCCCTGGATCCCTGGCTGCTGATCCAAAAGATTCGTTTCGTGCTCCTCTTACAGACGAAGAGAAGACATGGCTGTTGAAACAAGCCGAAGGATTTCGTCTGTACACCATGAATGACTGGTTCATGCTTGCCATGCACAAGGACTGCTACCTGTTTTCCCCTGAAGAAACTCTCGATGTCCCTGGGCCCTACGTGATTGAACGAGAGTATATGGGCATGCGAGTTGACATGGAAGATGTCATTCCTGAAGACGACAATGAATACCAGACGCTTGTTGCTCTTGCTCGCAAGCTTACGCCAGCAGCCCTGAAGATGGCTTTCCCTCCTGCTCGCTATCACTTTGCATGTTCAAGGGATGACTTCTTCAAAGTGAAGGAAATTACCTTGAAAGAAGAGGATGACAACAAAAAACCCAACCAAGAGACACAAGAAGAGGAGACTTCTTTCAATCCCTCAGAACGCATACCACTGGACTTTGAGCTCGTGGTGGGTGAGGATGAAACAAAAAAGTCCATCAAGCTCAACAAGGGAGTCTTGTGTTGCTCTTTCCCAAAACTCGAGTCTCAGATTGGAGACCTAACCAAGAGGGACTCACTCGAACTCCCGGATTTGAATGTTGATGCAGTGGAGCGCGTCATTAAGGCATACACTACTCGTTCGGATGTTCGATTACCATCACGTTGGGACAAAAATTTTGAAGAGGTTGTAGCGGTCAAGGAAAAATTTGGATTGACGGACAAAACTCTCAAGAAGTCCAAAGAGAATGAGGATGCCATCCAAACAGAGGAAGTTACACTCCCTGCAGCTTTAACAGATCCTCGTTGGCAGGATGTCACGTTTGTTGTGGGTGCAAAGAAAGATGAATTCAAGGCGAACCGAGCAGTTCTTGCTTCTAGGAACGATGTCCTTGCTCGGATTTTGTATGGGACCGGGTCCATCTCTGTAGACATGGACCAGCCAATTGAATGGCCACAGTTTGACAATGTCAAAGGAGTCCGCGAAGTGTTTGCAGCGCTGATCCTTTGTGGGGAAGTAGGCGGGAATGCAGAGTTCACAATTCCTCTAGATATGGTCAAAACTGCCAAGGCCGTAGTGGACTATCTCATGGAGTCCCCCGAGAGCTTGGGACTGTACTACGAAACGTTGTTTGAACGCAAATACGAATATGGTTTCCGTGTGAACTGCGAGGGTTGTATGGAAATCTTATAATGGAATAGACTGGAATAGACTTACCATACACCTCTAGTTTGTATTGTTTCTATCTCTTTTCGACATTTGTGAGTAGTATCCAATCCAATTGAGGGTTTTGTGAGTGCATGACTAATGACTCCTCTATTAGATCGCCTTTCTCGTAACGGTAAAGGAAAGTGTGGTGATGGCTGGGTGCCCTGTGCCCTGTGCCGTCGCCTCCACCTCCTGTGTCTTGCGACACACTCGGAGACATACGGTCGACTCCAACCACAGATCAGGGCCCATCTAGAACATGGAGTTCTCAAGAAAACAGAACTCTTTCTGGAAGTAAGAAGGATGCTCTTGTTGAGGATCTGCTACCCAGAATTCGTACCAAACTGTACAGTGCCGTAGAAATTGTACTCATGACCACCAACCGTCTCCTCGACTCACATTTTCAGATCCACTACCGACGGGGACTTCTCATATCCACTCTTGACAACCGTACAGCCACAAACAATACAGGCATTGATCGATCGATCCGTTGCTATTATTGTTTCTAGTCAAATACAGGGAGATACCTCGATTCATTCACTTCCTCGTCAGCAGCAGCCAGGACAATGGATAAGTTGTTGAATTCTTTCAAGAAAGAATATGGAGCTTGTTCCGATACAGAATCTACCTCGAGTCCTTCCTTTCAATCCTCTACAAGTAGTGCTCGTCGTCATGTCCGATCCGCCACACTCGGTTCCTTCTTTTCTCCTCCATCCCTCATTCCAACCAATGTACAAGATGCTTCCAGTTACTACAGTCATGTCCCCCTTTCTCAACGCCCCAAATATCACTCGTTCGCCGGAGATTCCAAGACTTTGGCAACTTTGCGTGCTCACGTCCAATGGGGAGAACAAGAATTATATTCTCAAGTTCCCTTTACTGCTGTTTGGGGACTGCATACCAAAGAAAGATGTGTCCGGGAAGCCTTTGCCATGTACGCAGTGCATCATACAGGTCCAGCGAGTACGCCTGCAACCGTAGTCCCTACCCTGCCGGACCGATCCATATCACCCTTACCTCCTGATGTACAACCACAAGCGACGGAATTGATTTTGACCGAATTGGAACATGCTGATGTGCCGGAACGTATTACGGTTGCCTTTTGTGTGGCGGTTCTTCTGGCGGCCATGTGTCAATTTAGTTTGGGATACAATACCGGTGTCATGAATGCTCCCGAAGCGGTTGTCTTTCCGGGACATTCCACAACCGAATGGTCCTTGGCGGTAGCAGCGTTTGGTGCGTATTTGTATGGAGTTCTGAACCGAGAGTGGACATTCCTAACATTATTTTCTCTCTTACTACCTTCTATCTATGCCCAGCCGTCGGAGGCCCCTTTGGAGCCATTTTGGGTGGCAAATTGGCGGATAGCCGGGGTCGTCGTGGCGCTCTCTTGGTGGATTGTTGGATCTTTTTCATTGGAGGTGCTTGGCAAGCCTTGGCATCGCACATGGTCGAAATCATTTTGGCCCGCTTTTGGATTGGTATGGCCAGTGGCTTTTCCACCGTCTTGGTGCCTATTTATCTGGGAGAATTGGCACCGCCAAGGCTGCGAGGAACCTTGGGAACCTTGACACAATTTGCTTGTGTGGTTGGTATTTTGGCATCCAATCTACTGGCGTTTCCCTTGGCGACCCATCACAATTGGCGGTATCTGTTTGGTGTCACTCCCATGCTTGCCTTGGTACAAATGGCGCTTTCGCCCTGGTTAGTTGAGAGTCCTCGCTGGCTGTTGCACCGAGATGCGAAATCCCAAGAAGCTAGAACAATTCTCCGAAAGTTGCGGGGTTTGGAGCCTGGTGACTCCAAGGTCGAGCGTGAAATTTCCAACTACATGGTGGGTGAAGCTGCCCAAAGCCCCGATGAAACCAAGTCTTCTTATGACATATTGGGTGACATGTTCCGAAGCCCCAAGACACGATGGCTATTGATTTCCAGCATTTTCCTGCAAATGGCCCAACAATTTTCTGGAATCAATGCTGTGTTTTATTATTCGACTTCCTTTTTGGCGGGAGCTGTGGACAATCCATTGGTTGGAACCGCCTTGATTGGCGTTGTCAATGTCATTGCCACTTACGTTGCCTTGATCCTAATGGACATTTGTGGCCGTCGTACTCTGTTGCTTTGGTCTTCAGGAGGAATGTTCGTTTCATGTGTCATGATGATTGTTTCCTTGTGGGGTGGATTCTCCATTCCCTTGATTGTGGGTGTCAACACCTACGTCAGTTTCTTCGAAATCGGATTGGGACCCATTCCCTGGCTGATTGTTGCGGAAATGTTTGAGGCCAAATATGTAGCCATTGCCATGTCCTTGTGTTCTCAATGGAACTGGGGGTGTAATGTGCTCGTCGGTCTTCTCTTTCCATGGATGAACAACTTGATGGGTCCCTATTGCTTTGTTCCCTTTGCCTGTTTCTTGGGATTGACCTTTTTGTACTGTTGGTCGTGGGAGCGCGTGGTGGTTTCCAAAGACCAAGCTGCCGAAACAGCTCTATTGCTCGAAAAGGATGGATTGGAGAAAACAGTGGAAGAGTTGCTGGCCGACCCCGCCATTGTTCAGCATGGCCATATTCATACCGATAGTGGTATGGGATGCAGTACAGAGGATATCTTCACCGAAATGGTCAAGCGTCACAATCGAACGGACAGTCACGTCGCTACGGTTCCACTATTGGAAACCGAAGTAGTCTAGATTTGTTGTATGTTGCACGTATCATGGATGTGTTTCAGAGGCAAAGAGTCGTTGACTTCACGACCATGTCGAATGAATTTGTTTGTTTGTTTCAGATTATCTTTATTATATCTAATAATGTACCCAGTTAGAAAATCGTTCTCACACATTCCAAGACTTGCGAGCCAGCTCTTGTAGTTGATCATAGGGGTTCCAAACGTCTTTGTCCATGGCGGAGGGCGACGCAGGGGAAGGCGAAGAGGCCAACAGCGACTGAAGTGCGTCTTCATAGGCAACATTGAGTCCACAGAGCAACCACGCCGGTTGTTCGATCGATGGTGACGAAGGCATGTTCGTTTCCCTCTTTGTCATGGGAACATCGATAGTACCATCGTCGATACCATCCTCTGGGAGAGCAAATAGTTCCAATGTTTCCAATGTCACACCATCTTCCCTACCCCGACGGCTTTGTTGCAGTCGTTGCGAAATGCAAGCTGCATCCTGATCAGCCACCTTCAATAGGCTGGCATAATGATTGCGAGCAGTCGCCAAGGTAGAATTAGCCGCCAACGATTGGCTCCACTCCAACAAAGTAGTTCCCGCCGACGCCGCTGGCTCCAAGTATGCAAATCGCAATGTTTTTAATGTTTGGTTGGATTCCAAGGCCTTCCCCAGGGCTTGCATCCCCCACGACGCCAATTTGGGTTCCAAATCTAACGATGTCAAGGTAGATTGATCTTTTAACACATCCATGGCTGCAAGCCAATGTTGGCGATCAAATTGAAAGGTTTCCGATTTCACGTGCAAGGACGTCAATGTCGACGACTGCATCACGATCCCCAAGGGAAAGCTGGTGGGCACATTCAAAGAAAGGGTTTCCAGTCTCGGCATTTCTGCCAGGACATGCAGCAAAGCAGCATCGATCGTGTGACACATAAAATGAAGATGGACTGTTTCGACCGTTGGGTGGGATTGAAGCAATCGTTGGAGAATGGGAGAGTCGGCCATGGTAAAATTCACAAGGACAAGAGTAGAGAGACGAGGCAGGTTTCGAATGTAACCGAGAAATGTGCACATGTCTTCGACGGATCGGGTCCGCCGGTTGGATCCTTCCCGAAGTCGAACCACCGTGACATGCGTCAAATTGGAGGGGTTCCGAGACAAAGCATACAACAACCGTTCAAAGTTGGGTGCCGAAAAGTCGTCGACGCGAAATTCTAGGAATCGAGTGGGTTGCGAAGAAGGAGATGCTGGTAGAGGCGTCGTCGGTGGTTCATCAAAAGGTCCATCAAGCGAATTTGTCATGGTGGTAGGTAACGTTTCGGGGGTATTGGGATGTTTCTTTGGATCCAATGCCCGAAGTGATTGTTTGGTTGGGGTTTCAAACAAGGGAGCATCGACGTAGTCGACAGAGCGATCTGTGTGGACGTCTTCGGTCAAGACAGAGACATCCAAAGGATCCAACTCTGCGACTTCCAAGATTTTCGGTGCCTGGAGCGGGTCCTTGTTACCATTGTTGTTGCCACTGTCTTCATGGCAAAACTGGTGGATATGAAGAATCAACACGTTAGCACAAAATCACAAAATGCACAACTCCGACATGAATCCTGCACCGGTTGTACCGTACTCGTTGCACTCACCATACCACTAACGTCCAGCATATCCAACACTGCATTAGCCAAGTGCTTGCCGTCACAACCTACAGGTCGAGTTGTCATGGTAGTAGGAACTTCCCAGAGACAGATATGATTGTTGGATCACAATCGACTACACTCAATGAAGTAGAGATGGGGTAGTGAAAGTACACTTGTGTCGCTTTGGCGGCAGAACCCGACCACTCGTGGAATGTGAGTCCAACTTCCATAAGAGGCGGGGTGCAGCGATTCACGGTTTCCCTCCTATCCTACTTAATTGATTCCGTAATCTTATTCAAATCGAAGCATTCTAAAAAATTTTGGTAGGACAAATCCATAGCCTCCGAGTCAGAAGCCCCAAGATGGCGCGCCATTTTTGAAACTCCCTCGTCCGGCAAACCTATCATAGAGGTGTTTACAGTAAAAAAATATAATAGCCAATAGAAGAGTAGTTGAATAGGAAGAAGTTTCGGTTGGCTCGCGAAAGAAGGATTCAATACAGCAAGGAATTACGTTTAGTATTGTGCGTTTAGTACATTCCACTTTCCTGACTTGAATGGTTTGGCGTTTTGGATGTCGTCGCCGTCGTAGCTTCAACAACCAACACCATCGCAGGATGAGGAACATTCCTCCTCCAATCGCTGCAGTCCAGTCACAGGATACTCTTGTTGTTGTACCACCGCTCACAAATTTTTACACTTGATTCAAAACAATCAAAGGGTTGGGGATATGAAATATTATGAAGAAACAACATGTAGCATACAATTTCATTCCATCCATTTCTACCACCACTAGTACACATCATCATCATCATCGTCTTGCATGTTGTTGCTGTTGTTGTTAGCTCCTCCTCCATGCACTCATGCACTCGTCCACTCGTCCAACATTCAACAATGACTACGCCAACAGATCCACACTATATTCATCGCCAGCGACCGAATGTTGATTCGTCGTCTTGACCGTCCCTGTGGATTCATTGTCCGTTGACACTGCCGTTTCTATTTTCTTGGCAGGCCTGTGCTTGAGTGTGAAGGTTGTGGTGTTGGATTTCGTCGATGAGGTACTCGTAGGCGTTTCTTCTTCCTCCGACGACACTTTGGGGTGGCTGCATGTACTACCAGCAACATTTGAAAACTTGAAACTCGGTTGCTTCAAAAAGCCCCGTGCTGCCGTGACGGTAGGCATGACACGGTCCACCAGTTGGTGCATTTGCGACGACCACTCTTTGGATTGTGTCTGAGCTCGGTCGAGAATATGTTTCGATTGCTTTTGAAGATTCTTGGTCCAAGCGGTGTACTCGACGGTAGGAAGGCCTTCCCAGACGCCGCATTGCCCCATGCCACCGGTATCCATGTTGATGGAAAACGAGGGCTTGTCGCTGGGGGTCGATTGTGGCTTGGGTGCTGCTCGTTGGCGGGATGCGAGGATCTTTTGCTTTCGCTGGGTAAAGTCAGGAGATTCTGCGACAAAGACAAAGTCCTGTAGCGAACTTTTGGTCAAAGCCTGGCACAAGCGGTCCTGATGTGCTGGAGTCACAGTCAGGGCATGGTAATTCAGATTCTGCAGCGTCTCCAATTGTTGGTTCTTTTCCATCCAATGAGCCAACTCGACCATGACAGGATCGATGCGAGGATCGATGGGGTTGGGGGAAACTACGGACAAACGAAGCGTCCGCAGTGTTTGGTTGGCCCTCAACGCCAAGATCAAAAGGGGAACAACATTCAACGAAAGGGTGGGTTCCAAATGGAACTCACGGAGGGTGGGATGACTGGCCAAGGATTGGGAAAAGGAGAGGACATGGGGATCCTCCATTTCAAAGGTAGCATCGGCGTTGGAAGGAGATTTGTAGAGAACATGAAGTCGCTTCAAAGTTCGCGACTGGAACAATTCCTGAATGGGGCAACTCTCCGAAACATGGACGGCCAAAGAAGTAAGTTTGGGCAAGGACAGGAGTGTGTCCATGACGACCGTCGATTCTCCCGGCTCTTGGTCCTCGGATTGACTCCAGCCATGATCCAATCGTACATGCGCCAACTGAGCATGTCCCCGCAAAAGGGAAAATTCCTGCAAATCACCTTCGGTCGCATCCCAGTGCGTCAAATGCAAGGTTGTCAAGTTGGGCAAGGAGGCTGCCATTCGAAAAAAGACGGCCAATTCGGCTGGCGTCCTCTTGCGATCCTCCAGTGACCGGTACATGTCCAACTTGACGATACGGGCTTGTCCAGAAAGCCTCTCCATGAGTTGAGCAAAGAAAGGTGAATCATAGTCATCAATGTACAAACGCAATTTGGGAGTGATGGTGTCTCCAAAGAGAATTTGGTTGGGTTTGGGAGCCAAGATGGGTTCGAAGCGATCCGAAATGGGAAAGGAAGGCGGGGAGCCGGTCTCTGTGGTGGCCGTGGCTGCTGCTGCTGCTTCTGGATTGGAAGAATCCAGTTGCAAAACCACTTCGATGGAGGATTCTGCGACGGGATCTCGATCCGAGAGGTCCTCCAAGAACCCTACCGAGAAAGCACGAGACGTGTCTCGATCTTCTTCTTCACTGGTGTCGTTGGCAAACAAGGACTTGCACAAACCAGCAGTATCGGAATCTTCTGACGTTTCTTGTGGAGGTTCCTCTGTTTCTGCTTCTGCTTCTGGTAGGGGATCGTCGTCGACTTCACTGACATCGTGGCTGATATCAAGTGACGTTTCCCCGTTCTCTTCCCTCTCTTCTGTTTCTAGACTGGGTGGAGGTGCAGTCACAGTTGTGGCTTGTGGACTGGCAGGGATGGGTGCAGTGGTCACTCCGCTAAAAGGATTGTAAGCATTCGCAAAGGTCTCTTCAAATGCTTCATCTACTCCAGTAGGAGAATCGGGAAGGAATCTCACTTCCTTGCCGGTTCCTTCCGTTCCTGTTGCTTCGCCCGTTGCCATGGATGTCATTTTGCTTGTATAACTACAGAAAACTGTCTATGCAGCCTCTCTTCGACTACTAATATTGCGATCCACAAGCAACAAGGGGCGCCACAGCACGTGAACCCCTGCAAAAGGATGTTGTTTGTGTGCAGATTGTTTTCCTGCCACTAATGAAGTTGATCTTTCCCGCAACTCGTCCAAGTTCTCGTCGTTGATCGGCATGAAATGCAATTTTGCCACGACAGAAGCTCCCCTTCCCGTGGTGGGAAACTGCCGCCCACCTTGTCCTAATTACGAGTTGGGCCACCAATGAGCGTGACAGGCTCGGGTATTTAGATGCACAGAAACTCAGTTTGCGCGGGAGACATTCCAACTGATCCGAAAACTATGGGAGGGCGGTTGTGTGAAAAAGACCTATATCTACGTTGGTGGGAGGGCAAGTGGCATCAATTAGGAATCGAACTTCCCCACCAAGTGAAAACTTACGGGAACTTTGGAACTCAAACGATCAACGTGGTGGTGCGATTGATTTTTTTCTCGTATCCCACAGCCCGAAGTCAAGTGGGACTATGCGTACAGCATGTACAATCCCATCAACCCAGTCCCTAGGTACCTCTAGAGAGGGCTTTCCCCAGCATAACAGAGATACCAAATTTTCAGGAGCTCAGTGTTGTAGTTTTGGTGATGAAGGTACCAAGCTGCTCGTCTCTCTAGCAAACCACTACGAGTACTGCGGTTTGCTCTAACACAAGAGCCACCATGTGCATTTCAAGAACATACTAACGTTTGTAGTTCTTCTTGCACGTGACTTCTATGATGACGCTGCCAGGATGTATGCGGTTGTCAACGAGTACTCGTAGCGTGCACACATCCATCATCCGGACTGTTTGACGGCGGTGACCACCAGACATTGCCGTTGCAAGTGACTACCAGTAATAGAGTACATGGAAAGTAATTCGGTATACTTTGCTTCGGCGGAGCATAATGATGATGGTTACTACTACAGTACTAGTAGTAGACAATTTCGATTCCGGAACAGAGTCATCATCATCTTAATCATCAGCTCTTAATACTTTTCGCAATACGTTGGCACTACCGGCAGTAGAAGTTGCATTGTTGCAGTACTGTACTCTACTAGAGTACTACTAGTAGTCGTAGTGTCAAAAGAGAAGAGTACTAACGGCAGGATTATGTTCATTCTTAATTGCAGCAGCCACTTTAAACCACTTTGCCTGACATGATCAGAATACTACGGATGCAGTTGTCCTTGGCTTGTTGTGTCAATGTTGTTTCTTTTGCGGGCAAAAAATCCCCTCACTTCGTCGATTATTCGGATCGGTCACAACATGTTGTACCTGGTAAATCACAACACCACCACGTCGTTGGTGTTGTGTGGTAACGCCAACGACTCCCACCGGCTAATTGTGAACGGTCGTCATGCGCCTTCTGTCCCGACATGATATATCATTCGTACCCCTCACGAAGTCCCAGCCTCGATGTTTTTAGCTCACAAATTGCCGTCTCCTCTGACAGTCGTCGTTCAAACAAACACGAGTCGATCAAGCTCCCATGTTGAACACATGCAACATTCATGGGACTCACACACTACAACACCTTGACAACAGATTCCAGTGACGAAGTCACATACTCTTGCACTGTATGTACAAGTGGTCATCCAAACGTCTTTTTAATTTGAACCATGGGAAGGTTCGGTTGTAGTAGTCTACGACCACCATGGGCTTTTGCTTCCAATGAGAAATGGCGATGACCTGATATCCAATGCATCTTAATGAATTTGTCGATCCGGTGGTGGGCATCTTCGACACTCTACGATCAGCAATCAGCATCGTAGTGCTGCTGCAAGATGGTCACATTTTACATTATGTTCACTTTTTTAGGTATCTCACAGGCACTTTACTCACTACTAGAGGAAAACTTTTTTGTGAAACCCTTGAAACTACTGCCAGTAATATCCCTCAAATGCTTGTCTTTGCTAAGGCTGGTAGTACTTCCTACTACTAGTAGTACTTGGTGGGTCCAAACCACCATCTTACTTTGCAGCTTGTAGTTAGTACAGTACGAGTAGCCGAAAGATGGCAACATTATCAGACCCATCTTGGGACTGCTCTTGTTGCTGTACAACACATACGACAGTGACTTCGCTTTTAGAAGCATTGGCATTCGATTGCAGTGGCCTCCTCCGCATCATTATTCATCATGACGCCACGCCATCGTGCACTCATTTTTTTGTGTGACCCGGTTTACACTTCGCCAAAGGAATTAAACGCCATTTCGGATGCAGACTTCACTTGTGTCCAACCAAAACGTACACAAGAGCCAAAGTTCTTTAAATTGGAGCGAAGCGACATAACGAATGAACGGTGTGCACCAATAATCGGGGAAGGAGAGTGGAGGGAAGTGAAGGTGCCGCAGAACCTTCCTTAACTACCGAAAGAGAGCGTTGGAAAGGGCTTTTGATGGTATGACTTGCGCGACAGTTGCAAGTCTCCCGCGTAGATTCGGGTATATATTCTAGGGCATGCGATGAAAAATTTGGATGTTATTATCATATTCAGGTATATATATGAGCATCACAAAAACTCCGACGAAGAAATTTTTTTAGAGAGTTGTAACGATCATCCTTCAAATGCAATTTTGTGTCTCCGAGGTTGGCTATTAGGATTGTGGTGGTGAGATCTGTCGAACAAAGTGATCCATCCACGTACTCCGACCAACGAGTGAGAGCAAAACAAGTGAAGTCTGCTCGTACGATACTGGCAGAATCTCAAAAGGTTTTTTGATTAGTCAGTTGAATTTGTCCAAGATGGACTCGGCCATGATCCGAGTTGTTCCCGTTCCAGGAAATAACGACAATCGGTTTTTCGTTGAGGACGGAGCATACAATAGTTTGGAAAGCAGCAACAACAACGACACTCCAGTAATGTCTCAGCTTGATTCATGTGTAGACACGTCGGTTCCGCCAGCACCTGTCACTCCTCCTTCAGGGCTTCCCCCCAAATCTCCAGCCTCCATCAATGGGAGGTTTCTCCTTTCTCGAAGCAGCTCCACTCGTTCCTGTTCTTCCAGTAGACGCAGTAAACGACGAGGAAGCAAGAAGATCCACAAGTCTTCAAGCAGTCGCAGCTGTAGCAGTCTTATTATTTGTACTCCCGAAGAAGGAGAGTCTTCAGGAGACTTTCCCGATTCTGGGAAAGGTTCAAGACACTCTCTTGTCGACCCCTGTCCTAACCACCTCAACGTGGGTGAAGATGCTGATTACCTCTGCAGTACTGCAGACTTGAATCATGTCTCGCTACCATCACCCTCTTCTGTACTAGACACACACAAGGTCTTCCAAGCAGTGGATGGCAGCAAACCTCTCAAGCGACAACATCATCGAAGAGCCAAGAGTTGGGATGCATCGGATGCTACATCTCCAGCCGAGAGCTCCAGTTCCAAGACTTGTTTGCAGGTTCCATCCATCTTTCGTCGACAAAAGGTCATGTGTGCAGATGTCGCATCTGTTGGCAATGCCTATGATACTCTAGTTGAAACCACTGGAGAGCGTATGACTGGAAAGGAAGTGCATGAGAAAGCGAAGGAGATTTTGAACATGGGACACTATGCCCAAGCCCTTCTCATGTTCCAGGCACTCCAACAAGCACAATTGGATCGCTTTGGAGAATGCCATTCCAGTGTAGGTGCAGCCACTCACAATGTAGGTGTAGTTCAGCTACGAATGGGCCAGGCGAAGGAAGCAGAAGAAGTGTTGGAGCGGGCAGTAGCTATTCGGCGAAAGGTGCTAGGAAATGACCATTTGGATCTAGCGGTGAGTGCCCTTCTTCAGAATCATGTTTGATATCCAGTACTATCAGAAGATGACGATCTCACTTGTTTCTTGTTCAGCTTTCACTGGCTAAATTGGGGTCTGCGCGAGTGGTCTTGCAAAAGTTTGATGAGGGCCTCAAAGTTCTTCGAGAAGCCTTGAGGATTACGCGAAAGACTCTGGGTCGCTCCCATAGAACTGTTGCTCAAATCCTTTGTCACATTGCATGTCTATACTTTGAAGCTGGAGAGTTGTATGCCTCGGAAGCTACATTTGAAGATGCCCTGGAAATGTATCGCGAAGTATTCCCCACGGAGACAGATAGAGACACTTGCATGGTGCAAATGACTGAGATCCTTTGTAACATTGGGTCTGTGCACAATCGACGAAAGAACTATGCGGGTGCAATTGACTGTTTCCGTGAGGCTGTAGATCTTCAAAGAGGAGTCTTGGGTCATGACCATCCAAGGGTCATCGCCGCGTTGGACAATTTGGGGTATTCCTTCTCCAAGAACAAGTCTTACAACCAAGCTTTGACCTGTTACAATGAAATGTCCGCCGCGCAAGTATCTCATTATGGCTCGTTCACTATTGATTGTTGCCATACCCTCCGAAAGCAATTGTTGATGTATGAGAAGATGAAGAACTTGGATGGAGCGACCCTATGTACACGAAAGGCATTGGGCTTGGTTCAACCCGTTCCCCCTGGAGCCGAAGATGTCGTTTCCCGTGAGATTGAACGGATCCTAGATGATCTGTCCAGCAGGCGCCGTCGTCGCAGCAAGTTGGGGTGTTTCTAAAGACTACTGTAGGCAATACTCTTGTCATGTACTAACTGGTACTAGTAGGCAGCAATATCTCATAGGTTGCATCATAAAGTGTTAGTAGCAGTAATAGTATGTCTAATAATATCTTATCTTGGTACTCTCGCGTAGAACCAATCCTGTGAGTTATCGCTGTGACAATATCTCCAACAACAAGGAATGGCTCACTTGCTTGATTCCATCTGTCTTGCTCACAACATCAAAGTTGTCGACGACAAATGTCAAGCAGACTTCTCTGAGAATCGGACAATGGTTCTCATCGGCACTCTGCAAAAGCGGCCCAGCATTCTCCGCATTCAAATTCCTTCGCACAACCATACAACACATATCCCGGAGACGCTCCAGTTGATACAAATCGGCGGCAATGTAAAGAGGCACGGCATGGTCCACCTCAATTTTGACCGAATCCGCATAAATGTATTCGAGCAGCAACAAAAAGACAGCCCGGGACATGTCGGGAATAACCACAGATCGTTCAATGCTCTCGCGCATGCCGGATCGGAACATGGCGGCAAAGTGATCGCATCGTTGGGCAAGAATCGCCCGATGGGCATAGACGGGTTGGTCTTCGACCATAAAGGTAACATCCGCAAACTCTTCGTCGTTGACCAAGGCTCGCATTTGTGCGGCATAGGTGGTGGTAACAGGAACAGCGTGGACGCCGCTGCCACCAGAGGGATCAAAGGGTTCGACCAAAGCGGCCGTGTGTTCGTTGTAGGAAGCCACACGGACAACGCGAAAGTCCTGGAGTTTTTCAACCACGTTGGGGACACTGACTTTGCGGCCGGAACCGTGGCCTAGCTTGCCGTGGTCGCCGTTACCCCAAGTATAGACCTTGCCGTTGGAAGTGAGGGCGACGGAATGGGACCAACCACAGGTAATTTGAGTAACAAAGACGTCTTCCAAGGCTTGAACTCGAGTTGGCTTGACCTTGTTGACCCGATCGTTGTGTCCCAACTGACCGTGCTCTCCACCTCCAAAGGTATACAAATGCCCATCTTCCGTGACCACGGCCGTATGGAACCCACCACAAGACACTTGTCGAGGCTTTTTATCCATCAAGGTCTCTACCAACCGTGGTGTATGACAATTCCTTTCCATCCCATGTCCCAACCGTCCAAATTTACCTTCTCCCCAGGTATACAATTCTCCATCATCCGTCAAACAACCCGTATGGAATCCACAGGCCGACAATTGCACCACTTTCTTGCCCGCCAACTTTTCCAACAATTTGGGTGTATATTGATGTCCTTCGGTATCACCATGTCCCGCCACACCATTTTCTTTATCACCCCACGTATACAAGGCACCGGTGGAAGTAATAATGCCCGTGTGACGAGAGCCACAAGCAATTTGACTAACGACCAAACCTACCAAGGCTTCGACGCGTTTGGGAGTGGAATGACCGGCTTCGTTGCCGTGGCCGAGTTTGCCGTACATGCCGCCGCCCCTAATGTGGAATATGATGGAAAAGAAATAATAGAATATAATATAAGGAATGGAATGGAACGGAATGTAATGTAATGGACAAAACGATGATAGCAACAACACAGAGCAACAACAGCAAATAGCAACAACCATAGCAAATAATGTACGTACCAGGTATACAAATCTCCATTGCTAGTGACGGCTGCTGTGTGATAGGAACCACAGGTGACTTGCACGACGACATGACCTGCCAAACTCTGCGTAATCCTAGGAACATACTTCCATCCATTATCTCCATGACCCAAACGTCCATCATCACCTCGACCCCACGTATACACTTCCCCATCCGTCGTCAAGACCACCGTATGTCCTGACCCACACGCAATCTGCCGAACGCCAACACCTCGCAAGGCATCTACATAGGTAGGTTCATCTTGATCACTCGTATCACCCAAACCCAATTGTCCATCTTCGCCTCGGCCCCACGTAAAGACGGCCAAGCCACCGTCCAAGTCCAAGTGCACATGTTTGGCACGAGACGAGGAATGGATGGTCGAAGGAGCGCCTTTGGGGTGCAATCGTTCGCTCAAGGAGCAGCCGGCAGAGGCGGATTCGGAGGTTCCGGCTCCTTCGGTTCCTGCTTCCGAAGTAGATGTCATGTTGCTGGTTGTTATTGTTGTTGTGGTTGTTGTGGTTGTTGTGGTTGTTGTGGTTGTTGTGGTTGTTGTGGTTGTTGTGGTTGTTGTGGTTGTTGTGGTTGTTGTGGTTGTTGTTCTAGTGGTTGTTGTGGTTGTGGTGGTTATTGTTGTTGTGGTTGTTGTGGTTGTTGTGGTTGTTGTGGTTGTTGTGGTTGTTGTGGTTGTTGTGGTTGTTGTGGTTGTTGTGGTTGTTGTGGTTGTTGTGGTTGTTGTTCTAGTGGTTGTTGTGGTTGTGGTGGTTGTGGTGGTTGTGGTGGTTGTGGTGGTTGTAGAGAATGATGGCGATGGTGCGGCTATGTTACTGTATTTTACTGGTGGCATGGAAACCACGCTAAGCACGGTTTTCGGCGACGACGGGCTGCAACCTCCCCCCCCGCGTCGTCTTGTCGTCTTGTTGCTTCCGAGCAGCCGCCGAGCACGAGTGTTGTCATCATGCCGCAACAACAACGTGGTACGACTAGAATGTGGAGGTAGTCTGGCATTTGTCAGACAAGACATGTAGTAATTAAGGAATGAACGTCTTGCACACACATGGAAAAGGCTGTGTAGGTTATGTACTACAAACTACTACACATAACACATAACAATGCACGAGCTCTGAGAGTGGTCGGGCGGGCCAAATGCCCCAAAAGAAAGTGACCCTCTCCTCCGACACCAAACAAAACAACACGTAGTTGTGTGCATGTATATGGGAAGACCCGTCCAACGACCCCACACTTACATCCTCCTCTCATATTAACAACATTCCATCACAACAACTACAACCACAACTACCATGAGCAACAATATTCATGGAGGACGTCGAAACATGATGTCTTCCGTTGACTTTTATCGACGAGTTCCCAAGGATTTGACCGAGGTACGATGAGGCATTGGCTCCTGGGTGTCCGTACGACGTCCGTACTGGATCATGGTAGCATTGTTCTTGTTGTTGTTTGTCGTTATTGTTGTTGTTGCTGTTATTGTTATTATTGTTATTGTCTACCACAATGTTGCTCACTACTCTTGTTCCACCATGTCCTTTGTTTCATTGACAAAAACAACAAAAAACAACCATCCATCCATCCATCCATCCATCACATATTTTATAGTCCACAACATTGGGAGCCGCCATGTCTCTAGTGGCCTTGGGAATCATGTCGATTTTGTTCTTTTGTGAAACCGCCGCCTTTGCATCGTCCAAATTGGTCACCTCCATTACCTTGGACGAGAATACGCAACCACAACTTCAACTCAACTTTAATGTTACACTCTTGGATGTGCATTGCGATTATGTTACCGTCGATGTTTGGGATGCCTTGGGGACCAATCGGCAGAATGTTACCAAGAATATTGAAAAGTGGCAAGTTTCCTCCGATGGTGCCTTTCGATTGTTCAGTGGGCGGAATCGGGAGCAACGAGAAGTCTTGCATGAAGAACATGATCGGACTTTGGAAGAGATGCATGAACAAGATGGAGTGCATGCCGTAGATTTGACACAAGACTCCTTCCCGGGTTGGTTGGAAGAGAATGAAATGGCCTTTGTCGATATGTTTGCGCCTTGGTGTGTGTGGTGTCAGCGGTTGGCTCCCACCTGGGAAAAGTTTGCACAAGAAGTCAAGAAATTGGATATGCCTGTGGGAGTGGGAAAGATTGATTGTATGGCCAACGCTGCCTTGTGTCGTACGGAAAAAGTATTGGCGTTTCCTACTCTGAGGTGGTACCAGCAAGGCAAGCCGTC